>JAODKM010000058.1:29330538-29342901 GCA_026780845.1 Petrocephalus sullivani | reverse complement strand
AGGCAGTTCTGAAGGCGAAAGGGGGTCAAACACCGTATTAGTATGGTGTTCCTAATAATCCTTTAGGTGAATGTATAATGCACTATAAACACCTTCATAATGCAGCACACCTTATACTAATAATTATAATATAGTATGAAGGTATTTATATGCATGTCATTTTATAAATATTTATAGCCACGTTTATAATGCTTTGTGAATGTTACAATGAATTATACAAACAATTCTTAGGCTCTATAAATATGGGCTTCACAGAAAGTGTTACCAAATTATAATTTGAGTTTCAATGTATTACTATTTGAAATTAACGCTTTACTAAAAACTACTCACCATACTGTTTCTGATGCGATGTATACTTATAATGTATAAGTTTTTTGTACCCTTCTCCTGAATGATACTTTTCAACAATAAGATCCCTTTGATGCTTTGCAAGCTCTCTGTGGATCATGGCTTTTGCTGTAGGATGAAAATGAGTAAATGTCAGGAAAATCCTACTACTACTACTGATCTTTATTTGGGGTTAATCAAAGTCACTTTAATTGCTGGTAGGTGTGTACCTAAAAAGACTGAATGCCGTAATTAAATCAAATACTGTGTCACGATCCAAACACAAAGTCCCAGGCAGGAGTCAGAGAAACCAAAAGGGGCTTTATTTAGGGCACAGGAACAGGGCAAAACAAAACAGACCACGATGGGCTAAGCAGGCAGGCTAACATGAAGTGAACAGAGGCACACATGCAGAGAATGACTTCAGTCACCAGACTGGGGAGCACAGGACTGGGGAGCACTCTTATACAGGACTGACGATAGAGCAAATGGGAGGCAGCTGGAGCAGCTGAGGGCTGAAATGAGAGGCATGACAAACCAAGCACCAGGTGTGGGGCAGGAAGGCAGGTGTGGTACAGGAAGGCAGGGCATGACACAGTGCTTCAGCAAAATTAGTTTAAGGGTATGCACAACCAGCTTATTGTATGTTTTTTATTTTTCAATTGAAGTTGCACAGGTTAAATGTCACATTAAAGGTGGTAAACGTTTTCAAATGATTTATCGTGGTCTAATTTTTTTTACGTCACAAAAGCCTGACATTTTATCAACGGTGTGTACACTTTTTATATCCACTGTATCTGGAGTCTCTTTGTGTCTTTATCATGCAAAGATATCAGAAAACGGCTGTTCCCATAAGTCTTACCTAGACTTGCTGGTTCTGACTGGTGCACTTAGTCTTTTCACTTGTCTTGGCTACATATATAGAGTCTTGATATTTCATTAGCTTTATTCAGACAGTTTGGCATAGTATGCTTTTCTGTTGTTTCAGCCTGTTGGCACTCAATATTCTTTGTCCTACTCTGGCAGGCCGTCACCTCCATTCCTACGAGTTGGCTTAAGTTCCTGAAACCAGCAGGCCACAGCACCCAGGAGATGGAAGATGATGAGGAAATGGATGAGATCAACTATGCAGAACAAGAACTACAACGTGGTCAGATCCTCTGGTTCAGAGGCCTTAACCGAATCCAGACTCAGGTAAAGCGTCAGCTAGCTGTCATTATACAATTTTTTATACAGTATTCATTCATTTTATTATGTTTTTCAGCCCCAGCAACAGAAACAAAAGCTGATTTACCCTTACATTTGGCTGCCTGAATTATTATTGATGTTTGTCTGAAACCTGAAATTGGTGAATTAAGAGTATAATTTTCATATATTTCTCACACCCACACAAGTGAGAGACGAGACACCTTCAAAGAGTTTTTCCCTGGATACCTTCTACCTTGAGTCAGGGTACATGCAGAGTTGTAAGTTAGGTGATGTTTTGGGAAGTGCTAGAGCAGGGTTGTGTTCTTACTGCAATGTATAAAATACTAACAAAATCATAGAATGTATCCATTAGTAAATCTTAATGTTTAATGGATTTTGCCTTTAAGTTGGAATTACCAGTAACTGTGATTTAAAATTTTGCAAACTGGAAAATAGATTTCCTAGTGATTATGATCTGACATTCTTGTGGACACATAGACCCTCAGTTGTCTTTGCTCTATAGACTTGCACTTTCTTGGCTTTCTTGTTTTTGAGCTCACCTCTGGTTCCTTGCAGATGGACATTATCAGTGCTTTCCAGAGTCGAATGTCCTTTCAGGGGTCTCTACGGCGCCAGCTGTCCAGCACCATGTCTCTGGTGCAAGCTAAATCAAATAGTGTAACTGATTTTGAAGCTCTGCACATATTGTGTGGTCCTCTGCTACTGTGGCCACTAGAGGGCATGAGTGTGTGCATGAAATGGCTGTTTTTGCTGAAACTCAAACTGAAACTTTTGGTTGTAAGCTCAAGCTTTATGCGTGAAAATTATAGGAGGCTTTTATTATTTGTGAACTCTGTGTTTCATTTATATACAACCATTCCTACACTGGCCCATTAACTAAAGATTGGAATTAATAGTACCTAAAATATCACCACAGTCTCACTATAAGGTCCCATTGACCTTGTAAAGCAGGGGTCAGTGGGGCTAATCTAAGCATAAACAGGAAGGAAATGTGTTGCCAGGGTGTTATTAGACTTCATACTACACATAGATTACATTCCTTCAGCACTGTAACTAAGCAGAGAATCAATGTGTCTGTATTCTAATATTTATTGCCTTACAGATTATTATTTTTATAAATTCACGCAGGGCACATGACTCAAGGCAGCAAGCTCCTTTCAGCCCACTAGCGTTGAGTATCTGGCTTCGGCTTTTGATTATCAATTTTTACATGACAGTAAAGCTATAAAATTGTTCAAAAAAATTTTGAAATCTTTCTCGAAACAATTCAGTTTATAAACTACATTACGTGTAGGAAAGCAGGCAGTGTGGCTATTCTAGTAATTATAATCTCAAATTTTTGTGAATGTAAAAAGCTGAAAAAATATAGATTTACTTGAAGGTTGGATAACCTAATGTTTTCAACATTCAACATTTGAATGGTTTTAGTTTTCACTTTGAAAAAATATGTATTGTGTACCTCAGTTGAAACTGGCTGTAATTATTTTAGAAAGCTGAGATAAGAAAATGCTCTTTCATTATTGTGCTTTGACTTTTACACATTTTTCTATGACAATCAAGATTTATAAGCCAAAACAAGACTGCCTATATTATTTTTACTCTCAGAATGTTTGGAATGTTTGGGGTGGATCGGAGTTATCCCTGAATTAGGATGCTCATTGATGGATATGTTGCTCAAGAAATTGACAGAAAGAAAAATCTTAACCCAAGCAAAAACAGTCAGAAGTTACAGGCCATACAATACTGAGGAAATATGTTTGCTGGAACCAATCATGACAAAACATTCTTCACTAAGGGCTGTGATGTACTTGCATTTTTAAAGAATGAAGCCTGTGGGAGTAGAGATCTCAACAGTACAATAAGGACATTCAACCTGGGAGAAAAGCTTTGTCCAGTTTGCCTAATTGTGAATGTACATCCATCTCTATCTACCAAACTCAATCACTCCAAAGGTCTTTATCACCATTGTTCTCCACTCTGTAAGCATACACTGCAGCTTCATTTTGAGGTCTCATTCCTTTTAAAGAATATCAGGCTACATATGAAGTTCTCCAGACCCACAGTTCTAAACAATGACAAAACAACCCGCTTTAGAACCCGGTTTCATTGCATTACATCTTTTATGTAAAGATAGTGATTTTCGACATTTATCACATACTCTCATATATTGCACAGTGTCTCTCCTTGATATTGTTCAATTTGCATACTGGGCCTTGAAGTGTTGTACAGCAGAAAAAGAATACACAGTGAATTTAACCCATTAACTAATCCAATTGAACAAATATGATTGGCGAGCATTTGTCATATTTTCAGAATTAAATGAGTGATTTTAATATCAAGCCAGCTGGCACTGTAATACAAAATACAGCTAGAAGGCAACTGGCAGACCTTTCAGTGACAAGTAATTGTACCTTCAAAGGTACAGATTGCTACTTCTTTTCTGATATTGTACTGCTTGTTGAACAATTCCCAGAAATCAGTGCTTATTGTGCAATACAAAGCACTAAGGCATTCATATAAGTTACATCTTTGATTTGTCTATTTTATTTTAATTCATATTTTGTCCTGTACAGTTTTTTTTGAACAGTTGCTATTTATGAAACAGGCCCTAAATCACGTCACAATCACAAATCACTCTCCCAGGCAGCACAGTGCAAGGGGACTGGATGGGATGCTAGTCTAACACAGTGCACACACTATTTTATTGTGTATTTTGTGAGCATAAACCTACTCGACATGAACAGAACATAAATACAGTGGGGGCAGGATTCAAATCTATAATTTTGGAGGCATCAGCACTGTCCTGACTTGATAAACATCTATTTAGGTGCAGAATTTTCCAGCTTATCCTATATTCCTCTGTCCATAATTCAGCTTTTTCCTCTGTTCTTTTGCACCTTCAACATTCCATTCCAGGTTCCTGAGTGTAATGCAAGAACATAAATCATTGTACTTGTTTGGCACGATATTGGGAAAATGGCTTTAAGCTGCCAGTTCTCTCAAGCTCCTTTGGTCTTTGTGCGCACAGCATGTTTCTGGGCACTTTGATGTCTGGGTGGCCATTGCTTTAGCATTCACATGCCGTCAAGGCAGATTTTAATCCTGTGTCTCTGCTCCCTTCCACAGATGCGAGTGGTCAATGCCTTCCGTGACTCACTCACCCCATATGAAGGTCTGGACAAGCCCCAGTCTCACACCTCTATACACAACTTCATGAACCACCCAGAGATTCGGAGGGAGGACTCCCAGCCCCACATCCCCTTGATTGATGACATGGATACAGAGGACAAACTCCCCACCAAAAGCAACACCGTAGCCTCTGCCCTCTCCTCGCTCAACACAAATAATAATGCTGTGGGTAGCAGTGTCCACCTGGTTTCAGAGGACAACAAGAACACTAGGCTCTTAGCCACAGGAATTCCCTTGCATGGTCTGGAGACCACTCTGTGATTGGTTCCTCTAGCCCTGGGATCCCGAAGCCAAGATCCCCATACTTAGTGCACCAGTAGGGGACCCTGTGAGCCTGTTGACCAGTGTGAAGGTTAGCATGTGCTCTGCTAAAACTTCTTTATTGTCAAGTGAATAAAGAGGGGAGCCATGAGAACTTGGATTAACATGGAGGAAAAGATGTCAAAAGATGGGAAATATCCATCTTGCACCTGGACTGTGTTCAGTGAAGTAATTCATCTGGATGACTGTTTGGACTTTTACTTCTTCTATAATAGCTGATATAGTAATACATAATTTAAGACAGCAGTTGTTTACAAGGTTAGTAGGTATTTTGCGCTTCAATTTATAGCTAAAAGGTGCCTGGAGAGGAAGATATTGAACAAAATAAGGAGGAGCATAACTAATATTTTGTACTGCTGTTTTTGACTTTTTCTATAGTTAAATATGCCGTTAAATGTATCCTATCATAAAAATAGTGACAGTACTAATAAACAAATTAGAATTATGAATGTTATGGGATGCTTGTCATACATTGATTCAGTGGAGATGTATGAGTGGAAGTAATGGCCAGTGACAGTAGGGTTCCCTTAAACTCAGTAATGTACGCAAAGCAAATGATGGGACCCCTGTCACAAAGGGTTAACCAGTTTGAGACACTGCTGTGGTTCTCAGAAGTGCTACTTGAAGAAGGGAAAGGGTTCACTGTCCATTTTCCTGTGTTTCCTGAACACGTCTAAGGACATATTAAATCTGCAGATTTGGTGTCACTGCAGCAACACTGCAATTGTGTGTTTGTGGTGAAAGGTTTCTCTGTAAACTATGGCTTGATGACAATCGAACAGATATGGGGGCAGTCATTTGTGAATTAAGAGCTAAGAAACAATCCTTATTAAAATACTTCCAAATTTCAGAGTTGAAAGTAATTTAGCCAGACTTTTTTAAGCACTATATAAACACTTTCTTATGCATAAATAAAAAAAAACACACAAATGCACTGCATATTGACAAACTCTGCTGTTGAAATGTGTCCCTTTCTCTTTTTTTCTTTTGATTCCCAATGCATCTAGAGCATCCATCTAGAGGAAACTGGACAGTTCTGATCATGTGGATGGTTTTTATTCTTGAAATGTTTCAACAGTACTTACTGATTACTCAGCTCCTAAGAACTATTTTATTTTTGGAATAAAAAAATCCAACTTTTCCCCCCTTTTTAATGGGAATGGTTTTAGTATATGGAAAAAAAATTCTTTGTTTGAAACAGTGTAAATGCATTTCTCGCATAAGCTATATACCAATAATAGCTTTTTTTCTGCTGGTACCACAGTAATAGCACTCTAGCTTTTGCTGTAGCTATGCATGGAGGAACCATCTGACTTGCTCTTGTAGAACTACACCTACTCTTGTAATGAAATGAAGTGATTGGTACATTACAACAGTGGTTCTCAACCCAGAAATGGACTAGATGGAGGGTATGCCAACACCTGGGTTAAGAAACCCCAAAATCATTTGCATACACCTACCTGTATTCTCTCTTACAATCATTAAAAAAAATTCTAACACATCTATGCTGTCCCATTATTCAAATTAAATATCAACCCCATGGTAGTAAGCAAATACAGGTATTCATATTTTTTAAATAGCAGAATACAATGCCAAATGTCTTGCATTCAAATGTTGGCTGTTAACATTTGTATTAATATGTTGAATCCTTTTCGTTTACACAGAATCTAGAATGTGCTCAAATAACTATTCCTGGATAGATATAAAAATACAGTTAAAGTTTGTTAATCCATCTTCTGTTTATCCTGGTCATGTTCACAGGCAGCTAAGGGGAGGACACTGGGGATGGAACTCGAGTCCAGTTGCACGACACATATGCGATAATGTTCTATGGGCAATTTAGAGACACCATTTGGCCTAACTGCATGTCTTTGGACTTCCAAAAGACTGCATGTCTTTGGGAAACCAAAGTACTGGGTGTAAACCTATGAGAGACAGGAAGGACATAGGAACTTGACACTTGCAGAGAAAAGGGCAGATTCAAAACCCCACGCTATTGAGGTGGGAGGTAACAGTGCCACTTAGGTGCAGTTCAGTGCTAACATTAACCAAATCCATCTGCAAACCCTTATATTAGCCTAATTTTCATGCAGCACTGAAGGAGAAAGACGGACAAGCTTGTCAATGCCTTACAGTTTTCTTATATTCCCAGGACAGGGAATACATATGGTATTGGGACAGATTCACTGCTGCCACAGACACTTTCTTGTTAGTGCAATAACTTTGGCTTGTTTTGTCCGATCTTTTACAAATGTTGCTGCATTGGTGAAGATCTGAAACTGATAAAATTGTGAGACTGATTACACGAAAATTTAAGTAACGTCACAGAAAAGGGCAGTTTTGACATTTGATGACACTAACACAGTAACTCAAAAAGTGTTTGATGGATCTTTTTCAAAACTGAAAGACATGTTGCATAGACCTGATCAACTCTTGACACAAAATGATCAAAACCACTTAATGGCTGCAAAGGGAAGGATGACTACAGAAGACACTTGACACTGTGAGTGTGATAAGTCAAAAAGTATTTGATAGATCTTATTACCGTCAAACTAATCAAAAAGAGGTCGCACTTAGCTTCAATCCAACTTTATTCCAAGTCTGCAGACAACACACAAACGTGTTTCGGCATAATGCCTTCGGAGGAGCAGTTGCAGCAGTTTTATGATTATGTCAATACTAGACTACTTTCCATAAAATTCACTTTAAACTTTGACAATGTTATATCGTTTCTGGATGTATTGCTGGAAAAGAGGGACAATCGCCTACACTGACATTTACTACAAGGAAAGTGACAGAAATGCTTTTTTGGATTTCTGTAGTTTTCATCCTACTCCTTTCAAACTTGTCTACCATACAGTCAGCTTCTAAGGGTGTGTATTTGTGACAGGGATGAAATGTTTGAGATGCGAGCTAGAGAGGTGTGTTAGAGATTCTTGAACAGGTGGTTACAGTAATGCCTTGATTTGGGACTGCTTAGGTCAAGTGCGTAATATTCAACGTTCCAAACTGACAAATCGTGTAACGCGGTCCAACAGCTCTGATACCTCTGTTACATTTGTTTCTACTTTTGGACATATCTCTAATAGTTTGAAAAACAGTGCGGCGCCATTGGCATATTTTAAGTAGTGACCCAAACATGGGATTAGCCTTCCGTGACCTGCCGCGAATTTGCTGCAAAAGACCTTTGAATCTGAGCGACAGCCTTGTACGCTCGTACCCCTGTACGTCGCCTACCCTTCAGGATACCCGAGGACAATTTCAAATGTTTTAATTGTGTCAATCGCAATAACATGCTTACGGAAAAACATTTTATGCACCCACAAACTGTTTAAGGTAAAAGAATCATGTTTATCCACATTTGTTGTACATTTGCTATCCTGTCTGTGTGGGTTACCTTATGTTGGAAAGACGTCATTTAACACGTCATTTAACAACTAGAATATATAAGCATAAACGTGCTATTCGTATTAGAAATGAATCGTCTCCAGTGGCCCCACATTATAACACAGAAGGTCATGACTCTAATATTTCCTACGTTTTATGGGGCTGGAGACTATCAACCAGTCCCACAGAAGGGGGGATTGAGAAAACTGCCTTCTAAGCCTGGTACATATTTGCTTTAAATACATTAGACCCCAATGGCATGAATGATGATTTTTCTTTAGCCTGTTTTTTGTGACTTCATTCGTTTTACACCATGTCTTTGGGGTGTGGCCTGGTGATGCTCCAGTGATGTCCATTACACTTGTGTTAACATACTGCCTGTCCGGCAGGGATGTGCCTTTTTAAATGGGCAACTGCACATGGTCTGTAGCACACTGACTCTTTGTTGTATGAAGACTTGGAATAAAGTTGGAAAAAAAAGCCAAGTGCTTTTTGATTCATTTAAATTTATTCTATTACTGGGGTCCCACACTTTTTTAGTATCACCATCTTATTACGGCACCACCATCTTATGTCACAAAAATACTATATGGCTGATGTAGTACACCCGATTTCACTTTGAGACAAATAACCCCAAAGCTGAGGCAGAAGCACTGTCGCATGAAAAGAAGGAAATAGCAGCATCACTTGATTTTGTGAACACACTAATTCTCAAAAGAACTTAATGGATGTTTTTCCAACTTCGCAGGAACATTGTATATCGCACCAAATCTGAAGCAGTGTCATTTAGTGGCACAGAAAAGGTCAGCCACATACGTGGAGCAGATGAACCCGACTACACGGTCGAAAGAAACACGTGTCTGTGATACGATTTTCTCTCCAGTGGGAGTTGGGCAGAGAGACTTTACACCAGACATGAGAAGGTGGATTCTGCAGAGTAAATTGATTTCACAACATTACTCCTCTTCTGTGTTTATTGGTTTCTTTATATTTTGACAGCTGGTATTTTTTCTGTATTTCTGAAATGGACGATTAAACCAATCGTATATCAATCGTAAGTCCTTCACACTGCATGAAATCAGGCTGACCCAGATCATGCCACGGACGTACGTGTTCCCGCTTCTCCGTGGAGCAATGTAAAAGAGGACTATGCTATTCACTCAGCCCTGATGCTGGCACTGACTAGCAACATTACCTCAAACAGATAAAAGCCAGTCACTGATGTCTTTGAGCCTCTTTGGCAGAGTGTTAACGGGCCACAATAGAATACACAGTTTGACTATGAAAGTACATATTTTTTAAATACTCAGTCCAGTTATTTCTGAAATTCCCCATTCCAAGATAACATTTCCAAGGCCTCCAAAGAGGAAAAACTACTCCGTTCTACAGATTCATTGTTTGTTAACAGATGAAATATAGGTAAAAGGACAAGGAAATTGCAAGGAGATCCCACCAAATGAGGAATGTCTAGGAATGTGTATAAAACAGGAGAAAATACACATCTGTGCCCATGGTGCACCATTTTAATTAAACAATAAGAAATAAGCAATTTTGTTAGGAAACAGAATACATATAAGCTATTTGTCCACTAAGCTGCACAGCCTTTACTGATTTTACATGTAGGCCCAAAGGAAGGAAACAGGGATTACACATACTTTAAAATTTTCTTAAACGAGTGTCACTGACTTCCAGCGACCTGCAGGCTAGCCCACTGATGCCAAGATGATGTCGACAGCCGTCTCCTCCCTACTCCGCACAGTCACCTGCATGGTGACCCCATCTGCCAAAGCCAGGCGTGAGCGCACCAACACATCATTACCACCCCGAAATACACCTGCAGAGAGACAATGACATTATGGTTCAGTCAGAGACTGCTGCCCAGAGGATACAGCAGGTTCAAATGCAATGCTATCATCGTAATGACATGTCATTGACTTGCAATAAAATGATCTAGAAATTGCCACATCTCTATTCTGAGGTAATGGTTGGGGGGACTTCCCTGCCTTGTGCCCTATACCCCAAATCCTTACACAATCCGGGGTATGAGGGATGGATAGTAATCTTCCGAATTTCTTTGCAGTCAGAACAGACCTGAAATTCTGCTTTTTGGTCATAATTAAATTTCCCAATTACACCTATTTAACAAGGAGTTTAACTATTAAAAACCACCATACACAGGGAAACGTAGAACTAGTTCAGTACACCCAAGTTCAGGTCGCAGACCAGAAAAAAAGAAAAAAAAACAAGAGTACCAAACACGAATCAGGCGTTTACATGGGCTAACAAGAAAATGTCCATCCAAAGCATTTCCTATTCCCTTTACCCCTTAGGAGGTTAAGGCTCATGAACAGAAAGTCTAAATGCCTCACCTGCAAGGAACAGGATGTGGGAATTCTTATTCTCGGGGACCTTGTCAGACCGCTCACAAGGCTGCATGCCCAGGAAGCTGACGATGTTGTTGACAGCCTCTGTGGGTTCACAGTGCAGTAGTCAGAGACTTATACAGGTGAAGCAACCCTGAGTGGACAGCCATTCTGGTGCTTTTACTATTCCCATCAGTTTTTCTTAATGCGCACACAGAATTACCTTCAAGTGTTCTGACAGAAGCAAGTGCGAACGTCTCCTCTTTCTCATAGTCATCGCCCACCTCCTCCCAGGCTGCAGCAAAATTGGGTTTGAGCACTTTCTGTATGTGGTCTGCTACCGTAACCTCCAGATCTTCCAGCTGCCAAAAAGGGGGTGGGGCTCAGTATGAAGGATTTCCATCATTTCAGCATCTTACAAAGGTAAATATTATATTATATATTTATTTCTGCATTTTTACATTAGCAAGCTAGTGCATCTACTACATCTACGTCTGTGACATGGAAATTAAGAGGTAGAGTACATCACTTAAATAACTGTGCTTCCTCCATGTTGGAAGCAACAAATCTGAACGTGTCAATGTGCAGAATCCAATGTACTGCCTTTGTTAAATATTACAGAAGCAAAGTGTTACTTAAAGCAGCCAAGATATATCCAGGGAATAGCATCTGGCATGAACCAACACACATTCACCTATATTATGGACAAAGCGAACATACCACATATTCGTCGTCATAGCCATCGTCATCTGGCTCGCCTGTGTTGGGATCACAGTCCCGCACCAAGTACTTCATGGTACAGCTAAAGGTGCAGGAAACTAGCAAACATAACAGATAGTCAACAGCAGATAACCTGGAACTAGGGACAAGTCAAGTACTGGAGCGGGATGCGGGACCTACCTGCTGTGGGGTCATCCTCTGGCAGACGGACCAGGCTGTAGCAGGAGCCTGGCTGACTGTAAGGCAGGCTGGCTGCTGGGACGTACTGTACAACTTCATATGCTTCCGATGGCTCCATCTGTACCACCACCTTCTGCAGGAGCTGGTCGTTTAATGTGTTTGTGCAGTCGAACTAAAAGAGAGTCAGTCAAAAAGTGAAAAGCTTGAGCAATGGAAGAATTTACACCAATACAGCCAAGCATGACTTAAAGCTTAAAAGTTAAGACATCTACAGTATCCTTCCAACTCAAACTTTAGCTCTTCTATACATCTTAAGCTCTGAAACTCATAACCTTTTAGTCTGCCTTGGTACAAGACACTTGACTAATACACCAGAAATGGAAATAAAAAAAAAGATAAAAAGGTGTGTAAGACACTTACCTGGAAGACCATGTGATTGGCAAAGGTATGTTTGATGCATCGCACCACATACTCAGTCTCTGCCTCTGTGAGCTGCACAGGCTCTGAGGACTTGAAGAGAGGGCCGAGGCCCTGGAACTCTGGGATAGCAGCTAGCTGTTCTGCAAGGGGCAGAAGGAGACATCATGAGAACTAGGGCTGCCACGATTCGTCGACTAGTCACGATTACGTCGACTATCAAAATCGTCGACGCCTAATTTAATAGTCG
>JAODKM010000058.1:29310865-29330438 GCA_026780845.1 Petrocephalus sullivani | reverse complement strand
TGATCTGATTAGTCGACTAATCGCAAAAATAATCGGTGACTAGTCGACTATCAAAATAATCGTTTGTGGCAGCCCTAATGAGAACAGTAACAGCTGATGGCCCTGCATGCTGTGTTGGGATATCCAACTGGATGGAGTTTTTCCCCAATGTGTTGGCAACAGAAATTAATGGAAGATCAGACTGCCCAGATCTCATTTACTACAGGCTATAAAATGGGTCATGCTAAGGCACCAAATAATGAACTTCTCGGATATAAAAGAACATCTGAACAAGTCTGGTAATTAGTCATAGCACTAGCGGTGGATTAGCAGCATGTATGTTATTTGCCTAGGTTGTTACTGTTCACGTACAGATCATGAGCTTAGCAGAGAACAAGTAGGAGGGAAAACTACCATTCATCCCTGAAGCACTTTATTACTTACTAGCAATAACACTGAATGTATTTGACACCGATTTGTTGAAAATCTTCCAGAATTCTTGGCACAAACAGGATCACAATACCCAAGCAGCTCAGGAACTTCCTGAGATCAGCTGTTGCCAAGAGCCTAAATTAAGGTGAGTGAATGCCTTCCCAAAAGTCCCCCTGAGGGCAGTCTCCATGACGTGTTAAAAAGACATTTTATGCAATTCACAATCTAGTGTTCAAGTCCCTCATTATGCAAAAATAAATGCATCTTCAGTACAGTGACTAAGAGAGAGACTCTTGCTACAGGGCCCCAAAACTGTTCTTTTCCACAGATATGAAGGACACCCCCGTGGGACCCCGGTCTTTAAACCAGGACTAAATAGTCATTACTTCAGCTTAGTAGTGTACATGACATAATGCTCTTGGTGCCAATGATAGCAAGCCATAGCTAAAAGGTCTTACTGATAACTGTAGCAGATCACACTGGACCAGGGTCAGAACAACAGAACACTCAAACTCATAGGGGTAGCATGCTCATGAATGGTGGGCATCAGACGGCACTGGTGTTATCACCCTTCCACTAAGAGGTTTCGGATCCACTTCTAAAGTCTTATGATTTTTAAGTGCTTGCAGTGTGCTATGTGATCTCAAATGTACACATTAAGCATTTCAATGTACCTATTTTGGAAGGGAGCTTAATAAAGAAAGCCAAGTCGAGGTGTTTATACCTTGGTAGATATCCTGACGGGAAGGAGCCAGCTTCTCAGGCAGCTTGCTGGAAGCAACGGGAGCCAGCTCTGAAAAAGGAGAGTACATTACTATGCCAAATCAGACTAGACACAGCGGTGTCATGCGTATATGCACTAGTTTTAGGGAGAGTACAAAAGTCTGCAGCATACAAGTTACGAGCAAAACACATTTAACAAAACAACAAAACACTTAAGGGCAAATAAGTCAGGTGACCATACCCGTCTTCTGCTCCGTGATGAGTGTGGTAGCGAGTGGAACAGTTTTCATATCGAAAGGCTTCTCGGATGGCTCCAAGGTATACTGGTGGAGGGACTTCTCAAGACCAGGGACAGACACAGAGAGACCTAAGGTGATAAAATAACCCACAATCATTAAGAAAAGGGGAAAAAACAAAACACCAAACTCATAAAATGTCATAGATAAGGAGTAACATCTAGAGCAAGGATTGTCAACATTCCCCCCTTTTTTTCAATTTTTAAATAAATTAAGAAGCACTTTTGTTATGAGTGTTTCTTTTATACGTATATTAAATGGCTTAAGCTTTTAAGTTTTTCTTGTAAGGAAAGAATTCCTGGTTGAATGGTCAAACCATTAATTAACATACATTCAAATTTGGCTTGTAAACAAACAGAAATCCTGATACGTAATGCAGATCACAATTCTAAACAAAAATATTGTGAAATTACATTTTTGCCATATCGCCCACCCCTAACCTTGACTAACTTTTGACGGCCTTACCGTTGAAGATATAGGCAGCATTTAGTGCTTTCTGCTTCTGCTGCAGGACATTCATGTAGAAGGTGGCCCTGTCACGTACTTCGTCATCGCTATCCATCATACACCTGTGGGAAATTGCAGTGTACCAGCGTGTTTCAATAGTTAGCATATGCTCATTCTACCAAGAACACCAACACAAATGTCATTAATAAGACGGTCATACCCTGGACCTGTCAAGCACAAAGCCATTTGTTCTCCTGACTGCTCTACCGCAGCATTTAAATGGGCCCTATGTTGCTCATTTTCATGAGTTATTTTATATTTGGAGTCAACTAGATCTACATTCTTGAAATATTCAAAAATAAACAAACAAACAAATAAATAAATAAATATAAAAACATTTTTCTCGTGCTTTTCTACCCACCCTCTGCCTAAAACACTAGGTTAGTGCTTTAAGCCCCACCCCAATGAGCCAAGTGTGCTGTGATTGGTCTACCTGCCCTATACTTTCAGCCCATCTTGCAGTTTACAGGCAGATCCTTGCAAGTAGCCGGCCAATAAGGATTGCTACGAGATGACCTCACCATGTCACATAAGGGCTGAGGCATTTCATGCAGAACTGAGAAGAGTGGTTTCTTTGGTAAGAGTTACTCCATTTGGCATGTGCTTTAAAGGTCTGAAGACTGTTTACATGCACTAACAGCTATATAACACAAAGGAAAGACAAAAGCCACAAAGCATAACAAGCCCCCCTGTCAGCTCACTGACTGACTTGTATGCAAGTCCCTGTAGTAAACTGATTACAAGAAAGACCCTGCAGAAATCAATCTACCTCTGCATGAGCACCAATACGCTTGGAAGCAGGTCATCGTTCTGTGCTCCAAACTTCGCCAGAGCACTGACCGCAGCTGGGAAAGGAAACGGAGTGACGTTAGCCACATTTTCAAAAAATCTAGGCACATGGAACAGGCAGCACAACACAAAAAGGCACCCAGACTTTGAGGACAATAGGTGGCACAAAAGGCAGCCCTACTCACCAGCACGTACAGCCCCACTCACCAGCACGTACAGCCCCACTCACCAGCACGTACAGCCCTACTCACCAGCACGTACAGCCTCACTCTCCAGCACGACGCGGTTGAAGATGAAGCGGATGTACTTGGAGGGTGAAGGTGTACGCGGTCCCTCCCGGCCCAGCAGGTGCAGGATCTTGGTGGCCAGCACAGTGTGCTCACAATCCTCGATGAACTCGCAGAGATGTGCCAGCCCAGTCTCCTTGCTCTCTGGGTTCTCTTCAATGATGCTGATGATGCAGTCCACGATGGCCCGTTTGTACTCGAACCCACCCTGTCACACATACAAATCCTTAATAGAAGGTTGCTGCTCACATTGGGCGTACCCAGGTGTTTAGATATAAACTCACATCGTCTCTCAGCATGTTGGACAGGAAGTTCATCATGACACTGTGCTTTCTGGGGTACTTCTGACAGAGTGCGCTGATAGCCTGCACCACAACCACCTGGAATGTGAACGCAAAGCAAACACATTAGTGCCCAAACACAGTAACTGAATTCCAAGACAAGTTGAAAATCCATCAAGGAGCCTTGATGCCTCATCTGACTGAATCAGAAAATCTCTCATACAAAAGTCGGTTAAATTACAGTGAAAGGTGCATTTCTGATGTTCTGCCCTAACCTTGATCCACTTTGAATATAATCTCAAAGGTGCTTTAGAGTCAAATTCTTTTAAAATAAAATAGGCGTAAACAGGGGAGGTCAAGAAACAGTGTTCACCTTAAACTCGTCAGAGATCTCGGACACAAAAGAGGAGATCTGCTTCATGAGGCGGTCGACGCTGCTCTCACTGCCCGTCTTCAGCAGCGTGGTAATAGCCAGTGTGGCAATGCTGCGGTTTGAATCGGTGATTAAGTTCTCCAGGTCCAGGTTACAAGCTGTCACTGCAGAAGGGTGCTTCATCGCCACCTGGTGGGATCCACAAGGCATGATTATGTAAAAAAAAAAAAAAAAAGGGTTGCCACACCACAAACAAGCACTCAGTTTTATGTTTACATTTTAGAATCAATTCAGAAAGATCAGTATCAACTTCCTGTCATGGATTAATTCACTTCATGTCCATTAACTGACCTTGTTGAGGGTCCTAACAGCAGCATATCTCAGGGCTGCTTTGGGGGAGCTGCAGAAGAGCTGGAGAACTGGGGAGGAACATAAACGTTACCCAACGTAGAGGCACACATGCATACACACACACAGCTGATTTTCTCGCTCACCCACCTGACACTGCCGGGGCCAGCTCACGCGCAGTGCAGTTAGGCATGTGCACAATAGCAGAGGCAGCCTCATAGACCACCATCTCATGCTTGTTCCTCAGACAGCTCTCGATGAAGTCGAACAGGGGACTGTCGTGCCTAATGACAGATAGAAGAGTTGCTCTGATGAGCTCAGCTCAAACACACATGCTGAGACATGCCTGCATTTGCATACACACACACAGACACACACACCTACCCTCCCTCGGTTTCCTCCAGCAGCCGGCTGGCGATGCGGATGAGCATGCAGTAGGCAAATGGAGACTTCAGGCCAGACTTGGTGAATTTATTAAGCATCTTGGAGACAGCCAGGCGGTCGTTCTTCCGCAGGTGGTACAGCAAGCCCAGGGCGTGGTACTAGAGGTCAGAGAGATATTGCTACAGAACTACAGAGCGCCACTTAATCCCATTTTGTTCTACTGTAGACTGTACTGAAGCCGTGCTGGGCCAATAATAAAAGCAGTACAGACAGAGGTATGAAGGGATGTTCCGCCCACCTGAACCATGATGTTGTCACTGGAGGCAGCTTCCTGGGCTTCGTTCACCCAGCGCTTGACTACGTCATAACTCATCCGCACCATGTGCTGCACACACATAGAGGCTGGCTTAGAATCCACACAAGAACAACCAACCTTCCTACGGTCGATGGGAACAACAACTGCAACTCACCAAGGAAGAGACCAGAGCAGAACTGGAGACACTAGGGACCTTGTCCACAATAGCCTGCTTCATGTACCTCTCTATGGCCTGCAGCATTGTGGTCTACAGGAAGAAAGAAGGAAGGGGGGGGGGAAACACACACACACACAATTTAAAACCACTCGTTAAGTGCATCTATGCAAACTGCACATGTGCTGTGTGGCTCAGGGAGCAATACTTTGTGCCTGGGATTAGAAGGTCACTGGTTCGAACCACAGCCACATGTCCATGAACCCTTGAACAAAGTCCTTAACCCATAGCTCCAAAGGTGCTGCACAATGACTGACTCCGCGCTGTGACCCCTCCAGCTGTCTCACCTGTATACGCATCAGTTTGTCTAATGGAGATTAATAAAGTATAACTATTCCATACTACTTGCTACAAAAAAGGTGAACTACAGGGAAAAAAAGTGGATTTTCCTCTACATGTTCAAGAACCATTGTGTAATATGCTATAAACACCCACAACCTGCAGAACTGAAACTCTCTTTTTTGCAATTATGCCCCAATTAAGCAGACATCTAGTTATTTTATTAATACAAGAGTTTGACTAAGCATGCTAAACATCCCTAAGCTCAGTCAGTAGTGTATACATTCAATGTATAGCGGCTGTATTAAGCAATTTCCCTCAGGCATCAATAAAGTTTTTCTGATTTTGAATTAAGAGAATGACAAGAAAGAGCTTTAAAAGTGAGGGGAACATCTCACATCTGTGATCCGGCAGAGAGCCCTGATGGCTGGACCTCTGTACACGTCCTCCTTTCCAGTCATGTCCTTGGTCAGGCTGATGAAGGGAAAAGAAGGCAATTAGGGGAACTGATCACAGTTATTTATTAATCATCAAAGAGGAAGTAGTTTACTTCACTCTTTGGAAGATGATATCCAACACACAAGAAAATCTCTATATTTTAAACCTGGAACACTCTAATCACAAGTTCCTTTCCCACGAGAGACAATGGTGGAATCAGAGACCAATCTCTACCTGCTAGTGACGATGATGACATCCTCAGAAATGTTGGCCATCTCTTTTATGGTCAGGTAGCACATCCGACGCAGTGTTTGCTGCAGCGACCGATACAGACGCTAAATTTAACACCCTGCCATCTGCAGGAAAATGTATCCTACTAATTCTACATAACAGTAATTGTCAGTAACAATTTCAAGCAGAAGACTATAAAGTGACAAAGAACAACAAAGCAGGAAACGTAAAAGCGCTTACGTCATTGGACTGGAAAAGCCGGGTCATCGCAAAGAAAGCTTCAGTGGCCTCCGTGGTCCCAAAATGCTCACCCTGAGAGACATCAAGGAATGGAAAGAATTTCAATTTAATAATTCCATACAAGTGGATATTCTCAAAATGATAAATACTACTGCTGACACAGTCACAATTAAGTTTTTAAGTCTTTAGCATTTCCATATTTAGCACTAATAAGGACATTTTTGGCCAATGGCAGCTGCCAATTTTTAAAAAAATCTATACCGATTTTTTGGGGGTATGTGGTGGGTCCTGCTTAAATATTCTGAAAGACTCTCCACCCAAGCAATGGTCACCGTTTTGGAGCTCAAACTTTTTTTTTTTTTTAATTATTATTTGTTCTGATCCCACCCACTATTCAAGACTTTGCATTTTCCTTATATACTGTTAATTGACAATTTTCTTTTGCCATCAAACACTAGATATTACTGATGTATTGTTATTCAGGAGGACTTCAGCCTTCTTCTGGAACAGATCTGAGTTTCAGAAACTCTTCATATATTTTACCTTGAGGTGACCAATCAAATTTGCTGTATTAAAATTTTTACTACTAGATCCTCCTCATGTTTTCAAATAGTTTGACAGAACAATGTTTATAAATTTCCAACATTGTTTTCAGGAATAGTAAATTAATTCCACTCAACAGACATTTTCATAACTAATACATTGACGTGAAACTTGTTTGACGGTCAAGCATCAATGGCCAAAATTTTAAAGGGGCTTAAAGGCAGTAAATATCAGCTCATTTTAAACCATCAGTCAGTGGCCGATTGTTGTTGTACTGCTCAATGCAGCTAGTTGGCCAATGCAAATCGGTGCATCTCTAATTCCCATACATTCTGCTGTGGAACTGACAATCCCAGGACCAAACACTGGAATGCCTGGAGGCTGAAGCTTTAGGGACAACTCACCTGGTTGAGCAGATATATGATTTTGGTGAGAATGTGCAGGCATCGTCGTGGGTTAATCGGGGTCTCATTGAAGATGCGAGCCTGAAAACAGCAAATCAACAGGTTATGAATATTGTATGGAGAATGTCTGGGGTGTATTAGTGGCACCTGAAAAGTCAGATTGTGGGCACAATAAGAGCATGCAACTGTGCCACTCATCTGCAGAAGAATCAAACTGGGAGATGCTATATCCCCCCCCCCCCCCCAAAGTTTTAATAACAAAGTTGAATACTGCCAAGAAGCACAACTCCATTATTACTAAAATGAGAATACATACCTCCTGTAATACTGCACTTTTCTCCAGGTGCTGAAAGGGGTTTGAGCCACTTCCTGTTTCCAAAGAAAAGTTAGTAGTAGTTTAAGATTGCATATGAGCAACGAAACAACGAGATTGCTTCCCTTTAAGTAAAAAGACACTTAGGATACAATTTTATTCTGGAAAAAGGCGTTTGCGAAACAAAGATTAACGCTTAACAATATTAAGGCTAGAGCATAAATGACTTACTAATCATACAGCATTCGCATAGCTTTTCATGTGCATAGTTTAGAAACGCATGCATCACATCGAAAGACGATGCGTGCAGTTATTCAGATGTGCATTTCAGACCATAAACATGCAATGACACGGACCGTATGAAGTGCAGCAGGTTAGCTTTGACAGGCTCATCTTTATGTTTTTAATAATCCATGACATTTCAGAAAATACTAGATACCAGCAATTCTATGCAGTATGAGCGAGTCAAGAAATTATTAGACTAAATTACAACAATGAGCTTTGCTTGTAGTCTAATACAAATATAATTATCATTAATATAGATTAATGATAATCATTTACATTTTAAAATAAGGCAAACACTGTAGTTGTACAGGTGTTCGATATGTTAAGGTTAGCTATAGCTAACTAGGCCTACAGTACGACTAAAACTGACAGATTTTATAAAATTGATTAAGTCTTATTATAGGTTTGCTTTCTACCATCATGAATGTATTTTATTTTAAAGGAGAGTATATCTTACCAGACTCCTCATCTTTTTTGTCAAATTTCTTTATCATTGTTGCTGAAACGCTACCTCTGCTTCCACGTCCAAATCCCACTTCCACGTCACTCTCTCGACCGGAAGTAACACGTAGACGGAACTTACGTCGGGCCCCGTGTCAGCCACTTTCGCAGGGGGCTGTCCTTTGATTATAGAGCAAGCTGGGGTTGGTGCTTATGTGTAAGTGTGAGTTGGGCAATTTTACAAACCTTAAACATTTTAATAAACTACAACAAATCGTGTAAAATATTTCCTGAAATTGATTGAAATTATTCCAGCTTTTCATGGCACGAGAAAATGTATTTTATGCACTCCGAACTTTTATTTTGACACCATGAGCGAAAATAACCGGAAGTCTCTCCATTATCATTGCCAGGTCCACACTGCTGCCGTTCTGAGTCCAGTTATTTTCACCGAGCCTTTACATTTCGTTATTTGAAACCACAGAAGACGATGTGGGAAGAGTATACTTGTTTATAATTGCTTATAGTCCTATGCTTATTTATTCTGACGTCCTTCGGGTATTGACTGCTGACGGACATAAGAATGGTTTTTGTAATGTTATTAATAACATTTATTTGTGGGTGGTTGCTTGGCTGGTGAAATGCTGAGTACGTATTTTATTCCCAGCTGAGTCCGGGGCTTCCGTTACTTGTACGTTTTTGGGATAATTACCGTGTTTGCTTGGAGATGATCTCACCCGCGGGGCTGTTCTGAACTGCATGTAAACATTGCATGTATACGTATAACCAGCATGTTTCACATAATAACATGAAACTTGATTTAAAAGAATTATTAATAAAGGTGGCTTATGAATAAATTTCTGAGACTTAAAAGTGAGTGAGAAGCCAGGGCATTTGGGATGGACTTAAAGTAGAGCCGCTGCTCCTCCGCATGTAAAGGAGCCAGCTGAGATGGCTTCGGCAGAACGGATGCTTCCTGGACTTTGGGCATGTCCAGCCAGCAGAAGACCCCAGGGCAGACCCCGGCCACACTGGACAGATTATATCTCTCAATGTGATGTTGCTGTGAAACATTCCAGAGCAGACCTGGTTAATTTTCTTTATGGAACCATCACGGAACTTATATCTAATGGTCAGCTAATGTCTTTAAGACTAACCAATCCTTAGCTCTGTGTGTTTGAAGTTTGCATCTGTCGTTGTGCGTAGTATGATTTTCTAATGCGGTCCCAAAAGTATGGTTAATTGAATTATGCGGTTTTGTGACTACTTGCCCTGTTCATTGTGTATGGCATACCATACAAGGTGCACCTGCCTTGTGCTTCACTGAACCTTTGCACTGGATAGGAAGTTATGGAAATGTATTGCTAATTAATTTAATTGGAAGTGGAATTTATAGCTGCTTTGTTTATTAGCCCTGCAGTAGAATACTGCATTTTAATAGAAAAATAATTTACCAGATTTAAAAGTTTTAACACTGCTATGCATTAACCAACCAAATGCTCATCGGTCTATTCTAATATAAACATACGTAATACATGAGTAATTACAATCCAGATCAGAATGTTGTAGCACATTTCCCTCATACAGTTATTAGATTAACTTAAGCAGAAAAAGTACACAGTGAGGTAAACAACAAAATATGGCTCATCAAAATCCAAACGCAAGACTATACTGGCATCAACTGGAAACTTATTGGACATTAAGATATGTTTAAAACAAAGTTATGCGTATTAAATAAACAAGTTAAAGTGCTTTACATAATCTACATCTTTAGTCTTTACTTCCTTTTACCAATCTGCGCCAACAAACGTGCGTTATCGTCGGCTTTAGCGCGAAGGTTCTTATCTTTGGCTATGCTGAAGAGGATATTCATGATGTTAGTTGGTACATCGAGGGATAGTGTGAACTTTGCTTGCTGATCGCTTTTCGGAGCATTTCTTTGATCCACTTGCTTCAGGTAAGAAGTGGGAAATGTCCTTCTCCTCCAGGACTCCTGGGAATAAGAGGTGCCTTTGGGCAGGTCTTGATTGCCAAGCCCATCCGCACCGGCGAACTGGTTATATCTGGCGGAGTTGTCGCTGTCCAGAAGGCTTGGTTCGGTCTTATACAACTTCATGCGAAGACAGGATGTGGAAGCGCAGAGAGCAGTAAGCACGAATAGAGGTTTAACATAAGACATTTTCTGTGTAAAGGAAAAAAACATATACAAATGAATCAGTCTTCAGAAAATAAAAGCTACATTTCCACCGACTACTCAACTGAGGGGATCCGAAACGCGTTGCATTACATCATGTGATTTCTTTCTTAAATCAGGGAACACTCCAAAAACAGATCTGTGGACTCCTACCACTAATGCTTGGTCACACACGTAAGGGTGCCCTTAACTATTTTTGGTTCCGAACGGGGGAGTGGAGGTTCCCATTGAACATTCCTCGCGTTTCTTTAACCGGAGACCCCGCAACGACTCTACGCCCCCCCATGGCAATCACTCTGTATTAAAGGTGAATTCCATTTGCAACATTAGTTGGACATCACTGCAAAACTGTCTCAGTGCTATCTGCGTCCTGTCGCTCTAAGAGAGTAGCGGACTGTGAGCATATCCATGCAGGCTTGCAGCAGGACCATCATGAACCAAAGTTGACACTCGTGCAATATACTTTTACTTGTGGTGTCTTAAAAGTTATTCTAGAATAGCCTATTAGTATTCATTCAAAAAGAAACATCAGCACAGTTTTTGTTGTTGTTGTTGTTACAGGTCGACAAATCATTTCAGGTTGTGATGAGAAACATGCTGTAACAGAACAGCATGCAAAGAAGAACAGCTGCATTTTTACAGAGACGCAAGCATCTGTTTTTATGATATTAAGTTATAAGACACATCTAAATGAGTAACTTCCGATATAAAAACTTACCTAGTGTTAGACGAAATGGGTGCAATGTACTGAAATATAGAAAAAGTTGAGAGCTGATGCTTTCTTCTTGTTTCCTTTACTCTCTTTCTCTCGGATCTTGATAATCTTGATAAGTTCCTCTCGGGAAAACCGTGAAACCAGTCTGTATTTAAGATAAAACGTAATTCCATAAATAGCGGTTCCGTTAAAAGGAAATTATCTGCGTGAACAAACGTCATAGATATAAAAGACAGAACCGAAGAGCAACCAAGACGTGTTGCTCCAAAGGCAATCCTGAGTGGGGAGGGCAGAGCCATGTATAACCGCAAATGCCTTATATAGTTAAGTTACTGTGTGAACCCGTATCTTAAATACTCATTGGATGATTGCAATCATCTGTAATTAAACACCATAGACTGATACAGACGACGCGGCATGGTACATACCCATCACCGCGTCTAAATGCCTAGGTATACCTAGGTATGAGTAAATTTAATGGGTGTGTGACTGTAGGTGTTTGTTTCAATTGCGCATATTAAACAAAGAATTAAATGAAGTGGATTTTTAGATTTTCTCGTTTTATAACAATGTTAGTGAGAGATAAAATTAAGTTCAAGCAATGATGGTCTGTGTGTGAGAAGTGAAAGATATCATTGACACAGGGCAGGATAGAGTGAGTTAATGTCTTTACAAGAATAACTTATTGAGACTGGTCAGTCTATAACAGGTTAGTGAAGGAATGTCATTATAGGTTTGGTTACTGAGACAAGTCAGTATGGAATGGGTTGTTGGAAAAAGGTAAAGTAATTTATCACTGAGTTTCTGCAGTGGCTCACTGGGTAGCGCTCCTTGGGAGACAACTCCGGCTTATCGTGACCCTATTATAACCGCAGTGAGATTTAATTTCCTGACATGGCGATTAACAAAATACACAGGTAACAAGAACATCCATCTTCCAAAACTTCTTTTCCTTCCGGGTAGCCCAGAGCCTATCCCGGAAGCTGCAGGGAACAACCCAGGACAGGGGGCCAGCCCATTGGAGGGCACACCTGCACAATTTGGTAACTCCAATTAGCTTCCGCATGTTTTTGGACGGTGTGGGGGGGGGGGGACAGGAGTACCCGGAGGAAACCCCACGACAACACAGGGAGAACATGCCAACTCCACACACATGGAACGTGGGTTGAGACTTGAACCCCAGTCCCAGAGGGGTGATGCAGCCACTGCACCACCATGCCACCCCATAATAAGAGCATCAACAACAAAATATCTATATGCTTGAAAAATGCAGTCCGTATTTCCTTAAGAAATGCACAGATATTTCTTAGCAAACAGTGGTGGTGGCGTAAGGGTTTGGGAAGCACCAGTGAGCAAGGTACCGCCCCCATGCACTACTACTTGGGGGCTGAGTTAGCTGTCCACTACTATGCTAAATGCAGAGGACACATTTTGTTGTGGTGTGTTCAAAATGACAACTAATCAGCTTTTGCAAATGAAAGTTACCTTGCTGTTCATGCTTATGAGTCCAGCATGCAATTGCCTGAGACAGGTAGACTCCTGAAAGGTGCCTCTATCCAGCCCATGCATGTGGCTTTCCCAATAAGACTGGACTCAGCAGACTGTCCTTTTTTCCATCAGCAACCAAAAAGTCCATTCTAAGATAGGAATGTCACTATATGAAACCGTAGAAATAGAATCCGTACCCTCAAAATAAATATACATTCCTCCTCTATTGAGATTCCCTATACAATTCAACCTAAAAAACATATGCTGCCTGTAAACCATCGCGTTACACAAAAGAACACCATATACGAACGCAGGTTGCTTCCCTACTCAGGTGGAGCTCCTTCTCTTCGCTTCCCTTAGGCTCATTAATCCCTTCTTTATTCTTCCCTTAAGCTCTCTGAGTATGGCTGTGTGTATATGAGAGTATATACATTCTTGAATACATATTGTTTTCTTCAACCTTTTCTTTCTTCAGTGAATGTTTAGGCAAGAATAACTGCCCAGTTGAAGAAGTAGGATTTTCATGTATTAGCACACGTGCTAGCACTGTAGCCTCACATCTCAGGGAGTGGGGCTCAAGTTTCTGCCCTGGCTTCATGCATCTAGAGTTTGCATGTTCTCCCTGTGTCGTCATGGGGTTTCCTCCTGGTACACAGACCGAAAACATGGCGAGGTGAATCAGAGTTGGCAAATTGTCCATGTGTGAGCCCTACGATCAGTTGGCGCCTGATGCTGGGTTATTCCCTTCTTTGTACCTGTACCTTCAAATATAGACTCCAGATGCCTGCAACCCTGCATAGAACTAGCACGTATAGAAGATGGGTGGATAGTTCGAACAGTGTGACTGTGGTACATAACATCATTTTCATAGCTAACGTACTGTAAAGATACCCTACATACAACATCACATGTACCATCCCGAGAGCACACATTCCAGTGGCTAAGCTACCTCTCTTGGTGGTACCCCCTGCCTCTTCCCCCCTGCCAGGTAAGCAAAAACGGATGGCACCTTGCATCTGTCTGGAGAACTGGTATTTTGCAGAAGCCTGCATTATCTCTTTAGCTCTTCGTACACAATGCCCCCTACTGCTCAAACACGTGTAACAGTTGAGACGTATACACGGACCTGCCAATTCACGCAGAGACGCCATGGTTTTGCTGGAAGAATAACTGTTGTGTGGATTTCTAAAAATGACAGAATATGAGGAATGCCCAGTTTCTACTGTCCCTGCTGTCTGGCTTTCCAACCCCGGGGGACGCTGTATAGACACGACATTGACAGCGGGTGCCTGCGGGCTAGGAGCCAAGAGGACAGCACTACACCACGCCCTGCACGGGGGCTGCGGAGGACGTCACGACACAGAGAATGTCAGGCGCTCGCTCACGTTTATCCACACCCACTCTGCCTGTATTCAGAGGGCCAGCACTCTGTGTCATTTCAAGCTTTGAAGTAAAAGTTGTTTTCAAATGGCTCAGTGAAAAGTATAGTTTCCTTGTCATCCAATATTGAACTTATTCAATTGACCATAGGATGTAAAGTTAGGCATTAGTTACTCTCAGACTACTCTACTATGGAGTCATAGGAGTGCCATAAAAAAGAATAAATCTGTAAAAGAATAAGAAAATAAATGTTGAGTAAGAAAATAATATAAATAAAAATAAAAGAATAAGAAAATAAATGCTTTTCTTGTTAGCTTTCTCTGTATTGCTCTTGCTTTTTCTCGAAGAGCCAAGCTGTCAAACAAATGACTTTGGGCGGGCCTTCTTACCAAAACACGCCCCCTCAGATGGACAGAGTGGTGAAAGATGCTGCACAATGGCTTATTTTAGTCACGGAAAGTGCAAAACAAACTATTATTTGCATAAATTAAAGGCAGTTGGACTTGACAAGGATCTGTCCAACTTTCCGAAGGACTAGTGAACCATGGACATTGATACATGGCCAGCAGTTGGGTTTCCTGTCAGCATATTTTGTGGAAACTTCAAAGTTATCTGGCTAACTGTCTAAACTTTTTTTGTGGCGTAGCCCCCTTATAAGGAAAAATAGGTTTATGTTGACTAGCTAACGCTAACCATTTCCCTCTTATTTTATAACACATGATCATGGATGTTATCAAATAAATGCAGGCAAAAACTTTACAGTTGCACAGAATATAAATGAATGATGGTAATATGTAACTGATGAGTAGTCAATACAGCATATAACTTAAGCTGTGATTTTACCCAAAAAATCCAACATATTTGACATAAATCTGATGACCAGAAATCCACATTTTGGAGCTTGGATGCTATTTGTGGCTGTAGCTTGTCTGTCACCATGATTTGGCATGGAGGCAGGCTGAGCAGAGCTATTCTTCTCTTGACAGAAGAGCTGGAAAGGTTTGCTGTAGTCTGGCAGTCCTGGGGCACGGGCAGCAGACAGAGCCTGTTTCAGATCAGTGACAGACTGCCAAGCTTTAGATGACCCCTGGAGATGTCCTGTCTGCTGAGATGAAGAAGAGGGAAACATGATATCAATATGTAACGGTCATTTAACAGAACTACAATTTTAACTTGGGAACTTTGTGCTCCGTATTAGCTAAAAAAATAAATTTGTGTAATTTGTCAGACTTCCTGCTGGGGAAGGTGACGTTATCAGTTAGTTATCAAGGTAATCAATGACATCCTACAAAGACTTGGGAAGTGGGGGGGGGGAAATATATATGTGCATATAGAGGACAGAACACCTGAGGGATGGTGTGTAGTGGTTGGCACTGTTGCTTCATACCTCTGGGACCTGAGTTGAAGTCTCTGCCAGGCTTCCATGTGTGTGGAGTTTGGATGTTCTTCCTGTGTCATCGTGGGGTTTCCTCTAGGTACTTTGATCTCCCCCACACACACAGTCCAAAAACATACCACAAGCAGTTTCAGAAAATGTATGGATGGAGAACAACTTTTGGATTAGGGACTTATTAATGTAATCCTGAGTGTGTGCTGCTTCCCACCTGATTGAAAGAGGGTATAACTATAGAATTTACCTCTCGAAGATGACAGGAGCAGGAGCCATATACTGTATACCTTTTAGGTTTGTTAGATAACTCATTTTTTGTACAATATTGCTGTTTCACAACAAAGGTGAATTAGAGTTACTAAATTGCCCAAAGGTGTGAATGTGTCCTATGATGGTGCCCCATCTGTGGTTGTCTGTAGGCTCTGTAACCCCCATGATCCTGAATAGGACAAGCAGGTACAGAAAATGGATGGATGTTGTGCTGAACCACTTCAGTTCCCTTTGCTTGCATGTTACTTTCTAGAAAAACATGCAGCACAGCTTCCTGCCCTGTAGGATGCATATAGTGATACAGCTATATAGTAATTCCTTGTTAAGCTACACCTCTGACATGTTGGCCTGCAACTCACTCTCACTATTCCCTCATCTGTAGCTAAGCCAAAACACTAGTCCTGTTCCTGGGACATTTGTAATAGTTAATATCAGCAACAACATTTACTAAATAATAAAGTCTGGGATGTTTCTTCCAAGTTAACAACAAAGCAATCTTCAAACCTGGAAACCTAAGGTGTAAGATAGAGTGCACCCTGAAATGAATATCAGCTAATTGTTGCTTACACATAGCTCAGCCAATATATCAGCCCTGCTGCTGGGACATATGTGATGGTGATGCAGAGAAGCCAATATTTTTTGGAAGGCTCACTGTGCACAGATTTTTGAGAATGAACAAATAAGGGTAATACCCAGTTATAAATAGTGTCTTACAGTCTCTACTGTCTAGTTCTCCACCCATAGGGAGAGCTGTGTAGACACGACTTTGGCCGTGGGCAAAGCGGGCCAAGAGCCAGGGTGGCAGTATTGCATCATCCCCTGTGAGAAGAGCCCAGGAGGAGGTCACGACACAGAGCAGGCC
Source organism: Petrocephalus sullivani (assembly GCA_026780845.1). NCBI lineage: Eukaryota > Metazoa > Chordata > Actinopteri > Osteoglossiformes > Mormyridae > Petrocephalus > Petrocephalus sullivani. The sequence goes on along the minus strand of JAODKM010000058.1, from coordinate 29,314,036 downwards.
ACACTTCTCAGCCACACCCATTTTATTTGTAGCCAGGAGGTACATTCTCTATGCGTTGTCTCCAAGTTAATTCCATACTTGATGCCTCAGATTTCATATCTACCCATGATACATGAAAGTCACACATTTATTTACTACTGCAGTAATTTTACTTATAAAATAAAACAACATAGGAAATGTTTCCTAGAGGTGCTCAAAATGAACATTGGTAGTTGATTCACATACTGGATGCTGCTGAAGCCAAAATATACAGACTCAGAGGATGCTCTTACCCTGGTCTTTAGGAATGTACGTGTCTCTGTAAAATTCCATTCTTCAAGTGCACTATTATCCCAACCATAGAGTAAACATTGATAGATTAGGACCTACATGGAAGGAGTCCTTCTAAACTGCACACACGGCATGTAACATCACACCAATGAAGTAAAACGTTAATTTACCTACTCTTGTAATTCAGCAAAGGAAACCTCAGCATGATTACCTTCTCTGATAGAAACATCTCCATATCGTGCACATCCCAGCATCACAACTATGACATAAATACCCATGTCTGCTCTTTGGACATCAGTATTGATGTATTTTAGTAACTTGCTCATAACCAGTATGAAAAACATTAAGATTTAACAAAAGGTATGAGTGGCAGGCTACCAATAAGTTATACCACTGTCAGAAAGTGGAGGTATAACAAACTGGTTTTCCACCAGATTTTTTGTTTTATACTTTTGATTATACTCCTGCATTGCATTCTTTCCTAGATCGGTATAAGGAGTAAGCAGCCATATTTGTCTGGGCTCTGCAGAAATAAAGGAATCAAATAATAGTAGATGTGTTAAGTTGTTATTTGAGGAATGCAAAACATTCTTTGCACAATGTAAGTTATTTTTCTTTTGTAAAAACTTTGAATGATATGCATATATTTTGTTTGATTTAGCAATAAGTGGCATGTTTGATTTGTTGCATATTTACAGATTTCTTTCATCTGCAATCCTTCATCCTTCCCCAGTTGCAATTACCCCCAGTTGGCAAGAACATTTCTAGCTGGTGGGATTAATTGATCTTGATTGATATAATCCAAGTAATCCATGTGTCTTTTTTGACAAAAGACATTAGTCTAAAATTAAACATTTAACTTAATCCTCATTGTAGTCCTGGAGTAGCTGTAACTTTCATATAGGATATCATCTTAGTTAATTCAGGACTAGGCTGTCCTAAGTGTAGGACATGATATGAAGTGGAAACATCCTAAAAACCATTCTTATCCTTTCATGTTAGGCAAACTAGCTGCTATTTATGATAGTGGCAACATTAGGTGGGCACCCTGTGAGCAAGACAGATACTGAGTGGAAAGCAAAACGAAACGGACAGCCAAATGTAAGCCACATAGCCAGGGATGCTTGTGCTGATACCATGGAGATACCACTGATAGATGCAACAGGTACTCTAACAAGAATGCCAAACTTCCTGCTCTGAAGCTGTTACTGTACATGGGAGGGTTTTGTTTGGTCTTACACTGTGCATTGATTTCATTTTCTGTTCTACATTCTAGCATCTGATGCCATGGAACAAGACAATGCTCCTTATCCAACACTTTCCCTGTGTGCTGGCATTATGGTCCTCAGAATAGCGCCATACTGGACTGAGGTATGATGCACTTTTTTATCAAACAGTCAGTCACATGGTGTACTCCCTGACTTGCAAATAAGTGTTTAAATGTCTTTGCTGTTTCAGGGTCTGAGGATGTCATCTGCACTCCAGATGATCCGGAAACAGGGACTGGATGTCAGACTCTGTATGATTATAGAATCATGCATAATCCTATGCCTTTGGAAATGTTAAATGTAAAACAGGGAGACACAGAGGCTTAAGTTGACAAGATAGCAAGAATATGGTGTGCCTTAAATCTGTCAGAGTGTACTTTTCTATTTTATTAAGCATTTTCTGGAGTTTGACAATAAAGCAGCAAATACTGACAAAGCGAATAATGACAATTACGTTCTTGGCTTAAATCACAATCACTTTATTCACATGCATCGTAGAACTCAGTGAAAATCTTGTGCCACAGTTGCAGGTGAGGGGGAAGGTGCAGGGGGGAACAATAGGACAAAAACACAGTGCAAACAGGACAAAGTGCAATTTGAACAGGATAGTGTAACAAGAGATGAAACCGTGTGACTTGGCGAGTGCAACAAATATGTAAAATATGTTCACAGCCAGGGCCGGCCCGAGCCTTTATGGGGCCCTAAGCAGAATTTGATTTGCCCCCCACCACCTAAATCAAGATATCTTGACATTTCCAGCACTCATGGGGGCCCCCTGGTGGCATGGGGGCCCCAAGCAGCCGCTTAGTTTGCTTATGCCTTGGGTCGGCTCTGTTCATAGCATATACCTTTGTGCAGCTTTGGTGAAATGCAAAGACCATTTCTAAAAGTGAAAACAAATATGCAAATGATACACATGAGTGTGTGAGCTTCTCCGTCTTTGTTGCCAAGGAACCAGGTACTTGTGGGAGAAACGGAGGCTCTGGGAGGGGTTGACCTAGTGAGTAATTATTACAACACAATAGCAAGTAAATCGATCTGCAATTTACCTAAAAAATACATTCACTTAAGTGAGATCAAACCAGATCTCAAACCACAAGAAAAACAGGTACAGCACTGTAACATTACACTGTAAAATAACATACACTGTAAGAAAAGTCCGTAAAAATAGGGTCCAATGTACCGTGTTAATATGAAGGAATTTTCCGTATACATTTTTTACAGGTGTTTTACCCTTTAATTTGATTTTCACGTTGCATTGTGGGAGCGACTACACCCGCTAAGTTTAACAAAAAAAATCCGTAAAAAAAAAACGGATAATGTACTAGTAATTTTCTGCCAGGACATAATTGTTTTTTTTACGGATTTTTTACAGTATAACTGTAACAGCTCCCTGGGCGCTGCACGAGGTGGCTGCCCTCCACAGGGATCAATAAAGTATCAATTATTATTATTATTATTAATGCTACAGTATAGAACAAAGTAATGACTTAACGCTGCCATTAAATAACAGAATTAAGATAACTGTTACGCTCAGCCCCGCCCTTCCTGTTTTGTCCCCTGTTTTGCCCTCAGGCGGGGCTTGATTTGCCGCACCTGACCCTCGTTGTGTTTGCCCAGTGTAATTTGCTCC
>JAODKM010000058.1:29264708-29278600 GCA_026780845.1 Petrocephalus sullivani | reverse complement strand
CCTTTCCAGACTTAAATCCCCCAGACTCTGGAATAAAATACTGCATTTAAAGGAAAAAATTATTAACCTATTAATATTTATAGCTATCAACATAGGCCACAGTCAGGAGATGCTAGCATGATAAAATCTGGAATGTGTTAATCCTCCAATTCCTGTAACTGCTTAGTGACTGATGGGTGACAGTGAGTCTGGAACCCTCAAGGCAGGGACACCCTAGATGAGATGCCAGTGCATGGCTTAATTGCATATTTTTGAACTCTATGAAGAATCCACACAGGAACGGGAAGAGGAAACACATCTTGGATGCACTGCGTATAGGTGGGAATTCAAACCTCAGTCTGCTACCCGCTGTCATCTAGGTTAATCTTATTAAACACTAAATAACTAATTTATAATAACTGATAACATCCAAAAGCCTATCTTGGATAAGCAAATGGAAGATGAATGGTTGGGTAACTAACGAAACATAACGTAAATATTAATATTCGTTAATATTTTGCAATATGCTGCGAATAAAAACAAAAAGCAAAAAGCGAGAGAGAATAGCAGTGACAATTCATAGTGGCCACATGTTGGATTCAAAGTGACAGCAATGAAGTGAAAGGTCTTTAAGTTTATTACTGTCAGTTTAGTGTCACCCGCATGAATTTTGCTGTCTTATGAGTGTAACTCCACCACATTGACTTTGTGCCTCATTAAGACTGCTCACTGAGTGCATAATATATTGGGATCTGGGCAGGGATGGGCCAAGCTAACACAGGAACACCATCTTAGAAGAATGCCTCTGGGCCCAAAGGAACATTTCAGAAGGCCAGGAAGAGTCCAGAGGTTATTGAATAGTTTTATGGATGTTCATTGGACACATTCAGTGTCTCTATCTATTTGTATTGTTAGGTCTAACATGAAATGTCCAAATACTATAATAAGAAGGAAATTCATTGTGACAAACAAAATAAACCAAAATTTTAGTTCTCCTATTCCTCAAAAAAAAAGCATATACTTTACTTAATTTAGCATGATCATAGCTACTGCTGCGACACAATCAGGTACATCAGCAGGGGTGGGGGGGCTGTGAGCACCTGAACAAATGAAAGGTCAACCTCTTGATGTTCCCTTTTTGGATCACGCTAAATCTCTCTAATCATGAAGATTTACCGAGAAAAAAGTGTGCACATCACTGCTCACAGTGACAATATATGAATGCCTTACTATTAAAGGAAAACTTAAACTGAAACTCATGTTAACCCTGAAAACTGAATGGAATTAAAGGGGAACCATGAGACAGCAGAGAGGAACCCCAACAATCTTCCATGGCCCTGGTCTGAAGGCCTTGTACCTGTTGTCTGAACTGCCTTAAGAAAGTTCTTAATGAACAAGCCTGCAGTTGATGAATCAGACCAACACTGTGGATCAGTCTCACGTTGTTTAGCTCACATAAGGACAGCAACACCAATACAGATTCACTGGTGTCATATCTGGCTATAAAAAGTGGCTGTACAAATCCAAAATGGGAAATCAACTGATAAACTCCAAGCTGTATTCTAATTTGATAGTAGGAACAATTATAAGGCAGCTATATGTCTGCTAAGTGTTATGGGATAAGTATTTATCCCACCATCTAACCACAGAAACAAAGGCTCCCGTATGAGGTTTCCTTAAAATGTGTATGTATGTTTGTCTGTACACTTGCTGCATTCTGGCTGCTGTATGCACCAAAATTTCACTCTAAGGTCAATAAAGTACATCTTTAAAATGATCCTAAAACAGCATATTTAGGAATTAGTGAGAAAGTCTCTCTCATAAGTTGCAATAGTTACAGATTAAGACCATTTGATAGATGTGACCAAAAAGGAAAGTGGAGTGTACTGGGGAGTTATATTTCCTGAAAGTTCCTTTACATGAGGAACACTCCTTATTAAGCTTCTCCTGGCTACCCAACAACCCCATCTGCTGCTACTTCATGTGTCCAGTGGGCTTCAGGGAGAAAATGAGGCCGACGTTGAGCTCTGCAATGGCCGAAGGCTGCATAAATTATAGATCAGGGAAGCCTTTGTTTCTTTAGAAACCGTGAGATGGTGTCTGATGTGGAAAGTCTTGAGAGAATCCCTGCAGACTGCTGAAAGGTAATAAAAACCGACAATCTGAACCTAGGAAGTTATATTCTGATGTGAATTACAATGCATCTGTGGTGGGAGCAGCTCCCGTCTGACAAGGATTTATTATTATTATTATTATGTAAATGCTGCACTTTGTATACTATAAAAAAGATCTATTTGGTTGTCCTTGGAACAGGAGTCAGTAATTTACACAATCAAACATTAAAATAAATACACAATCATACATAAAGAGAGGTCCGTTAAAGGCTTAAAGTTGTCGAAAACTAATCACATGAGATCTTAGTGCAGGGCAAAACAAGCAGAAAAAGTTTATTAACTTTTAACTATCTTATTAAGAACTAGTTAAAATCAATGATTTCATTGCTGCTGAATCCCTTTTGTGTCGTTTTCAATAAATTGGAAATTGAAGCAATTGAAGCAAAAATACTGTGTCACTGTGTCTGGCATAAAACAGACACTTATGCTAAGATCATTCTTCAGAATTTAACACCTATACATCAACAAAAGATACAAATGTGTGCGTGTGTAATTTGTGTGCCACTGTGGAATAATTTCCAGTGTCATCACAGCTGTTGACTTCATTTGTACCATGCACACTGCCCACCTCTGAAATGTGTTCCTGGAACAGTCTTAAAATGAACTGATACTGAATAAGCAGTTATGAGAAGCAACCACTACCTGAACCGACATGTAAAAAATTGTGTAAAACAAACCTGTAATTTGAGAAATGTAGCACAAGTGTAGCATTACGGTAATGTAGTTTTAATTTTACCAAGTCCACTATAGACTAGGCTGCCAAAAAGCTGTTGAAATATATTTGACTGAAACTAATTTACTTCTGAATTGTTAAATCTTGCGTTGCACTACGTAATGGTGCCGGAGGAAAATGGATTAAGATGATACTCGATACACCTCTCGACTTCTGCTTGACAGCTTATACGCCAGCTGTGGAGCACTAGGTAGACTAGGACTAGCCGAAGTGCAGTTAGATGACCGCTAATTGCAGGCAGCACAGGAGCTTATGAATCCACAAAGAGTGGGCTGGGGAGAAAGTAGAGCCAGGACCAGAGCTGGTCAACCGACAGATCCAGCTGTTTAGGGCGCGACATTCTTGGGGGGGTGCCAACTTCGATTTCGCTTTGTCTTTGACGGTGGTGATGCTTGGATTTGGGGGAGTGGGGCAGGGGACAGGGGTGGCTTGCCTAGGGCTTCTTATGAGCTTTTACTGGCCAGAAGATGACTGTCCGTGACTGCGGTAAACACGAAGTCCGCCGTCTATGCTGATGTCCTGGTAAGAGATGTCATTTCACCAGGCTGTCCTCCATTTATCCTGCTCAGCAGCATGGATTTCAGTAGCACGCATAGCTTTAACCCAAACCGAGGCTGTCCATCCCGGCTCCAGTACCACCCACGTGACACGCGTGACTCACTCCCAGTTTTGCACAGAGCTGTGCCATGCCCACTGGATTCATCATGTCATATTTCATAAATGAAATCCATTCGTTATTTTGTTTACATTAGAATGACAGCACAGTGATGGATGGGGAAGACACACGTCACAAGGGCTTTAAGATCGATAGCCAAGCAAAGGAAACTAGCAATGGGTGGTTTTTAAATAATTGGAGACAGATTTTGGTTGCATTCTTGTGGTCAGGACAGGCCCTACTTTTCAGTCTCTCATAACAGAACAGAAATTCCCAAAACAAAATTGAGCATCTTCTTGTCCAGTGAGCTGTTCAAAATGTCTTTTCCATGCAGATGTTTTGGAATGTCTATACCATTAACTAAATGTTGAGTGCATGCTTTATAAAATATAAAACACCCCTTATTTCTATTCTAAACAAAGTCTCTCAGAACTCATCACCGATTTCTTTAACCAATAGCTGAACTCCACTAAGAGGAATCCAGGATAGACCAAGATGAGAATGACAACTAGATTCTGCTAAAGCCCAGTATTATGCTCTACCTACCATTCAAAGAACAACTTATTATTCAAGGTCTAACAGGCTAAAGATGGCCTAAAGCAACATGTATGCAGGACATTTGATGGGCTTTTGAGCTTTTTATAAAACCTATTTCTTTCTGATAGAAGAAACTGTTATGTGATTTGACAAGGAACTATTAAGGAATAGCATGTGAATAGGCTGTTGGCTCATGTGAAAGTACAGGCATTTATGGAAAATAGATCCATTTTGGAGAGATGTCACACAAGAGGAATAATGGGGTCATTGCATGAAACAGGGGCCAGTCTTTCTGGCCTGGGGTCCGGGGTGCCTCTGTTGTAGATGACAAAGCAACAACACCAATTATCCCAGGGCAACTGGACACACTGTCATTTTTGGTTACACTGTTTGACATACAGTGGCCAGTTTTACCAGTTCAACTGTGTGAGTGAATGAATACTTTCTTTTGCTCATTCTCTTTACAAAACCTACTTCCTGGACATGCAGCAAACAGACCATGACCAAAGCTCTTGTAAAGACATGCGGAAATCACATTAGGTCTCCATACAGATATACCCCCAGTTCTGCAATATTTTCTTTCACGCTTGTATGCTCCTACAAAACCACTGTGAAGTTACATTAAACATTGATTAGATATGAGACATGGGGAAATATGACCAAGAGCTATACTTTATCCTTAGAAATAACTGAAATATTAAATCGATTGTGTTAATTGAGAAATTAATATTAAATAGAGTTTAAGCACAGAGGCTGAGAGCCCTACAGGCAGTTTCATAGATTTATGTTAAAAGCTGTTGCTACGCTCGAATGCTAGCTCGCTCACACAATGCCATGTGACCTGCAGCTGTCTGCAGGATGGCCTGGTGTGATGCAGCACTGCTCACATGACATGCTATTTAAAAAGTGTATTACACTGCCAGTCACCCTTATGTCACAAACTGCATCCTCAGGGTTCTCTGGTTGCTCTGTAATCCAGCTTCTCTTTAAAGGATGGAGTCTGCTGACATTAGAGGTGTCACAGTCATATAAAGGGCAGTAGACCACAACTTCCAGAAATATACACCTGCCAGGTCTCTTATGGAAACTTAAACAGAGTATAAGCTTCACACTAATATTTACATTTTTCATATTTACATGTGTTAGATCACAGCTTGATTGGCACTTGAAGTAGCTGGTATTTTAGGGGCAGACAGAGGGAAACAGGCAGCTCCTCTGTGGAGTTTCTTGTTTGGGGAGTGACGATCCAATGAAATATTCGGACATCTTGTGCAATACAATGTGTTGCATAATTAATTTCAGGCTGTGCTGGTGAGCCTTGGGGTTACTGAACACACCTCAATCAGATTTCTATTATTAGATGAGATACTGCCTAGACAATCTCATCATCTGACTGCACCCCTGCTTTTATGGAAAGAAAAGCAAATGATATGTACATGCAGGGATCATGCAGGCTGGAAAGGCTAAGAGAAGGACACTGAAATTGTGGTCTTCTCAATGCGTAGGCATAGGAATTACTTGTGGGGGGGTGTGTGGGACAGATCCCCCATACAATGTTCAACACAGTGGTAGTTGTCCCACCCAATATCTTCCGGGATTTTGCTTTTACCAATATGAATAAACTTCAAAATGTCATCAGATGTCATCTAACCTACTGACTGAGGGGGAAACACTTTTAGCCGGCGATTTCACTTGTGTACGCATAAACGAATGAACACAGTTGCTATTGAAATGGTTGGGTACAAGGTCATACAGGACAATATGAGAGGACAGATTTGTCACTTAAAGGATATGTCCCTGCTTCCCATCCCCACCCCCAATATTGAAAACACAGTGAAACCCTTAAATGTAGCCAGAACATGTGGGAAGGTTTGAACTGATGTCTCTGAATATTCAGGGTTCAGATGTAGTACAGAGTGAATGACCAGAGTGCCAGGGGTCAGTAATAATTTTGCCCACTGGCTTCCTTAGCCTTTGAGATTTTCCCTGCCTTGTCCCTAGTGTTTCCTGGATAGGCTCCATAATCTCTCAGAGCCTGTACTAGATAAGTGGTTAGAAGGCTGGATGGACCTTTGGTTGTCTCTATATGAAATTTCTGTGTTTCCTATACAATGTTCGGGATACTCTGGCTGTATCCTATTCAGCACTATGTTATTTGCCAAGCATGTTTCAAAACTCCAGTCAGTTATACCACAGGTTCATGTGAATGATTTAAATAGTAAAAAATGCCATAAACAGCTAAGAATATGCTGACAAATGTCGACTTTGGCCTGACAAAAGTAGAATGTTCTTTGACAGTTAAAAAATCCACACTTTTTTTTGGATTATGCATTACCCAGTAATACCCATTTGTCTTCAAACAGTTTATTCTGGTCAGAATCATGGAATAAAACAGTAATACATGCTTGATTAATAACACTTTGGCTGTTTTCTGTTGTTTAACAAAGGATCTTTGATGCCGTTGCATGAAATTCCAGGAAATCCTAGCATTTTCACACTGTTCACGGTTTATTATACACAGCACTACACAAGCACTTGTTTTCATTACACACCTCATTGGGGTATGTCTAGGTGGTCCCTGCTCTTTTACCCCGCTTCTTGTGAGGGTTACATTTCCTTTGAATCTTGGCCATATGAAGCACTTTTGAAAAACGCATTAATTTTGCTGTGATCTGGTGTGGTAGAGTTTTGTCTGGCTGCAGACCAGCAAGCAGCCAGTTGTTCATCCCAGAACATGTCGTTCTCTGGAACGAAACCTAACCCTGGATCCAAATGGGCAGACAGGACGACCGAGATGGGACGGGCACGGTATGAAATTCTGTGGTGTTCAAAGGAACGAATCTGATTTATCGATTAAATGAGATGCTCCCTTGGAGCAGGCAGTAGCAAGAGCACTGGCCTCTGAAGCTATTTGAGAGAGTTAGTGGGTGCTATTATTATTATTTTTTTAACATTAGATTGTCCCAGTTGTGACTGGGGTTGTTTTTTAGGCAATGAGGAATGCAATAAAAACCTACTGCAATTGCAGCGTTGCCAGCTATTAATTACCTGAACTTACCTCAACGCTGCATTTCAGGGATTTTGAGTCATTCTGCGCTGCAGATGGGGTAAATGCGTTAATATATTTAATCAGATTAATCACGATGCTGGATTAATCCGTATATGATGATTAAATTTTCTTGTAGAGGATAACAAAACCAAAAACCAACAAGATTTTACATTTACATTTACATGTAATGCTACATTTTAAAATGTAGCATTACAACCCTGTCTCCAAAAAAGTTGGGACGCTATGTAAAATGTAAACAAAAACTGAATGCAGTGATTTGCAAATCATATAAACCCATATTTAATTGAAAATAGAACAAGTACAGGGGCAACAAAAGACTGGGAAAGTTCTGTAATGCTAAAATAAAACACCTGATAGAATATATCAGAACTAAATAGGTTAACTGGCAACAGGTCAGTAAGAGGACTGGGTATAAAAAGAGGCTCCCAGACAGAAAGAGTGTCTATGCAGTGAGGATGCGGAGAGGTTCACCACTCTGAAAAAACTGCATGGGCAAATTGTGCGACAATAATGATAAATAAATTTAGAATTATGTTCCACAACGTAATATTGCAAAGAATTTGGGAATGTCATCATCTACAATACATAATATCTTTAAAAGATTCAGAGAAACTGGTGAAATCTCTGTACAAAAGAGACAAGGCCGAAAACCAATATTATATAGCCGTGATCTTCAGGTCCTTAGGTGGCACTGTATCAAAAGACAGTATTCTATAGCGGAAATCACTGCATGGACTTCTGAAAACCACCGTCTGTGAACATAGTTTGTTGCTGTGTCGCAGGATGAAATAGAATAGAAGCCATATCTAAACATGATCAAGAAATGCAGCTAACTACCCTGGGCTCTGAGCTCATTTAAAATGGAGGCAAAATGGAAAACGGTCCTGTGGTCTGACTAATCAAAATTTTTAATTCTTTATGGAAATCACGGACACTGAGTCCTCTGGGCTAAAGAGGAGAGGGACCATTCAGCTTGTTAACCAGCCGACAGTTCAAAAGCCAGCATCCGTGATGGTATGGGGGTGCATTAGTGCTCAGGGCTTGGGTAGCTTGCACATCTGGGAGGGTACCATTGATACTAAATGATATATACAGGTGTTGGAGCCATTTGTCATAAAACAATAACATTTCTGTTTCTCATTTGATATGCTTGATTTGCTGTCTTTGTCCTATTTTCAATTAACTATGAAATAATGTAATTTTTGGAAATGGGGTTGTATTTCCGGTTACATGGCAACCTAGTTCCTCCCAGATCTGGGACAGGTGGTCAGTTCAGTACACATTAATTATCTGCTTTCAATTTTACATGACACTCAAAACATGGACATGTTTGCAGTATGTGACAGGGTTAATGTAGAGGGTGGAATAGATGAGGAATTTGAGTTTTAGTTATGGCTTATTTTTGCTTTATAGAATAACATATATATAAAGGGCATTGTTCTAATGGAGTCAGCTAATTATGATTTCATAAATCTTTTGGATTCAGGTTACCAGCATTCATTATTGACCCATTGCCTGGAAAAACCTGCATCTCAGGCTCCATATTATCTCCTCACAATCACGTGGTGTTTACAGATCCATATATATTTGGACACTGACGCAAGTTTTATTTTACGTGTTTACTGAAACATATTCAAAATTACAGTTATGTAATGAATATGGACATAACGTGAGACTCTCAACCTTAATTTGAGGGTACCCACATCCAAATTGGATGAACCTTTCAGGAATTACAGCTCTTTAATATGTACCACCCTCTTTTTAAAGAGACCAAAAATAACTGGACAGTTGACTGAAAAGCTATTTCATGTACAGGTGTAGGCAAATCCTTCATTACTGCATCATCAATTAAGCAGATAAAAAGTGTTGATTCCAGGTGTGGTGTTTGCATTTGAAAGATTTTGCTATGAACCCACAACGTGTGCTCAAAGGAGCTCTCCATGCAGGTGAAAAGGGCCATCCTTAGGGTGCAAAAGACAGAAAAACTCAGAGAAAAATCTGAGAAAATTCAAGAATATTGGGAGTTGCAGCAAATCTACAGTTTGGGACATTCTAAGAAAAAAAAGAATGCACTGGTGAACTCAGCAATGCAAAAAACCCAGGACATCCACGGAGGACCACAGTGGTGGATGATCGCAGGATAATTTCCATGGTGAATAAAAATCTAGCCAAGTGAAGAAGACTCTCCAGGAGATAGGCATATCAATATCCAAGTCCACCATAAAAAGAAGACTTAATAAAAGCAAATACAGAGGGTTCACCTCAAGGTGCACATCACTCATGAGCCTCCAGAATAGAAAGGCTAGATTGGACTTTGCTAAAAAATCATCTAGAAAAGCCAGCACAGTTCTGGAACAGCATTCTTTGGGCAGATGAAACTAAGATCAACCTCTACCAGAATGGTGGCATGAAAGAAAGTATGGAGAAGGCATGGAACAGCCCATGATCCAAAGCATACTCTGTCATCTGTAAAACACGGTGGAGGCAGTGTGATGGCTTGGGCATGCATGGCTGCCAGGGGTACTGGGTTACTAGTGTTTATTGATGATGTGACAGAGGACAGAAGCAGCCGGATGAATTCTGAGGTGTACAGAGACATATCTCAGACTGCTCAAATCCACCCAAATTCAGCCAAGTTTATTAGATGGGGCTTCACAATACAGATGGACAATGATTCAAAATATACAGCAAAAGCAACCTAGGAGTTTATTAAAGCAAAGAAATTAAATATTCTCCAATGGGCTAGTCAGTCACCTGATCTCGACCCAATCGAGCAAGCATTTTATTTAGTGAAGACTAAACTTCAGACTGAAAGACCCACTTTCAAAAAGTAAAGGCCTGGCAAAGCATTACAAAGGAGGAAACCCAGCGTCTGGTGATGGCCATGGGTTCAAGACTTCAGGTAGTCATTGCCTGCAAAGGATTTTCAACAAAGTATTAAAGATGAACATTTTATTTTCACTTATATTAATTTGTCCAATTACATTTGAGTCCCTAAAATGAGGGGATTGTGTAAACAAATGACTGCAGTTCCTAATATTTTTATACAATATTTTTGTTCAACTCATTGAATTAAAGCCAGAAGTCTGTACTTAAACTGCATCTGCATCTGCAACTGCATTTCAAATCCATTGTGGCGATGTACAGAACCAAAACTATGAAAACTGTGTCACTGTCCAAATATTTATAGACCTAACTGTATTTACGCTGACACCATATTGGGTATTGTGATTACTTGATGGCAGAGATGGCAGAAACTTTGTACTTGAATGCAGAAGAAAAGATATGCTGAAAAAATTTGCAATTGGATGTGACCCATGTGTAACATTACCAGGGTTGTTTAGACTGCTGCCCTCAGCAGACTCACTTCCAAATCTGTCTTTTCGCATCTGCATTTATCTACTTCACATTCAATACCATTTTCAGAGAATGAACAAAAGCCTACGATAATACAGACTCCTGCAGTTATTTCACCACTAGCTGGGTTCTTGACCCAAAAATGTGGAATCAGAAACAAAACAAGATGTTTTAGTAACACTTTACTTCATGGGGCACAAATACTTGTGAAGTAAAGTGTTACCAATGTTTCTTGTCAGAACAAAGGCGAGAACTTAAGAAATGAACATGAGACTAATTTTTGTAATTTAACAAATTATCTTACTATCAAACCACAAGTTGAAGTGAAGTTGTGGGGGTAATTATTGTCAAATAACATGGATTAAAACCCAAAGCATCCAAAGCCATCAGAGTGCTACAGAGTCTACTCTCTAGCTAGGCATTTCGTCTCCATTTTTGTGGAAATCCATTTCATGTCTTATATATGTTTTTTGGGAATCTATAAAATGATATACTTTTGTCTTTTTTGTGTTGTCACATCCCACAATACAACATATGGACAGCATAGTGAATTAAGTCACTCCCAGCTTCTGGAAACCATACCAATCATGATCTCCGTTTGAAGCATCAATATACAGAGCTTTCTGGGGGTGGTTGTGGCTATGTGATTTGTGCCTGTAGTCAAAAGGTTACTGGCTCAAATCCCATGGCTGACAGAGTGATTATACTGTTGCTCTATTTTTTTCTATGTCACTTTCAACAAAAGTGTCTACTAAATAAATACATGGTTGGGGGTTAGTTTAATTGCACCCACAATATTTTTGCTCCTTCCTGGTCTTTTTCATGTCAGTGTTTGTAGTTTTGGTTTCATTATCAATTTATTATCAGCTTTTGTCTTTTAGTATTCCATTAGTATTAGTATTCCGGTTTTAGGTTCCTCCTGGCTCCACAATTCCACAGTTTTTCATCAGACCTACTTCCAAAACCTCACATTCAGTCTGCTGGTCCAGATCCTGCAGTGATCTGTTTTCTGAGGCATGCTTTTCAGTAGACTAAGGGACTATCAGGTATAAAGCCTGGCAGTGTGGGTTGTGCAGTTTCCTTCAGCATCCTTTGGTCACAACTTATATGTTCTAATATGGAGACAAGGAGTTCATATTCACTGTAACACCAGCATCCATCAGTAATATTAAACCCAAAGCCTGTTATATAACCATTTTCCCTTTTGCCCAAACGTATATGGAGGCAGTGTGTGGCTCTGTGGATTATGCCTGCAATCGGATGGAAGGTCAGCGCTGAGTCCTTCAGCGAGACCTTAACCCCAATTGCTCCAGGGACTGGCTGGGCCTTGCATTCTCAATTATCTGCTGCTTTGGATAAATGCATCTACACAATAAATAAAAAATGTAATGTAAATGTAAACGCATACTTAAATCTGAGTACAGCCCCACATAATACTTCCCAAAAAAAGACCTGCTCAACACTTTCTTAATCTCCCTTATTTTCCTCTTTCTTACCGTCAGCCCCCAGGTACAATAAAAGTTTCTTTCACCCTCCAAAACCACATGGACTTGAAGAAAACCATTCTTTGTGATGTCATAGGATCCGACCTAAAATCATTACCACTAGTGTTAAATATGCATGGATCTCTTCTGCAAAGTAAAGCTCACACACATTCCTCCACATGACCTTAATGAAGATAAAGAAAGATCTGGACAGGCCATCTGTAATTCCTATTCGCAAGGCCTTGTCAGCATTATGCTAATGAAGTCCTAGGACCCACCTGATTAGCTAGTTAGGCTGCATGGTCCTTTATGGTTTTCTTGTGTCTTAAATCTGATAAGCAGCTTTATTTTCCCAAGAGTATACTTCAGAGTCCAGCTGTCTGTGTTCACTGTTTAAGTAGCTACCCTTTGGAAATGCTGATAAGAAGAGTTAAGAGTTGAAAGTTAAACATAAATAAATTTATGTTTATGCGTTTAATAATACTAATAAATAAAGTGTCTGGGTCCTGAGCTGTGTGCGTGAATCTTAGCAGAAAGTGAAAAGATCCTGGTAAGTGAACATGAGGAGCAGCAGCAGAGACCTTCTCCATGTCACATGTCACAGTGCTTGCTCATGGTCTTCCTCCATCTTTCCTCCCTGTCACGTGTCAAATTTATTTCAATTTAGATATTAAGTCATCAATTTCAATAAATTTTTTTCCAAGAAAAGGGAAAACGCTCTCAAATGTTTTATTTTTCAACCATGGCCGGTCATAAGTCTAAAGGTCCCTAAATTTCCCTTTGGATAAATAAAGTATGTAAGTATGTATCTAACTGGTGGAGGCCCCTGTCCATTGGATTGTCAACTCGCACCTCCAGCAGAACTTCTCCTGCAACCTGAGGGAGTCAGGGATCATTGAGCCTGAATGGGCGATGTTCCAGTATACCATTGCAGAAGCGGCTGTATGGAGCTGTGGCCATAAGGTTGTTGGTGCCTGAAGCAGTGGCAATCCCTAAACCTGATAGTGGACACCAGCAGAAGGAGGTCTTCCAAGCTTGGTTAGCTTGAGAGACTCCTGAAGCAGTTGATGGGTACCAGCAGGCCACAAGGAATTTTATAATTGCTGAAGCAAAAATTTGGGTGTAGGAGGAGTTTGCTGACACTATGGAGCAGCACTTTCGGGTGGCCTCAAAAAGATTCTGGCAAACAGTCAGGAGACTCAGGAGGAGAAAGCAAGGCTTTACCCATGCCAACAACAACAGGTATGGAGGACTGTTTACCTCAAATGGGGATATAATAAGGTGGTGGAAGGAGTATCCTGAATCCCACTGATATGTGTTCTATGTAGGAAGTAGAGCTGGAGAACTCAAAGGGGGTCTTCAATTGTTGTCCCTCCCTGTCACACACTGACACAATGTCTGGTCATGTTCTTCAACTGGTGTCCACTTCCTGGCACACGCCGACAGAGTGTCTGCTCGCAGTCCCCAGCCGGTGTCCACTCCCTGTCACACGCCGATAGAGTGTCTTCTCGCGGTCTTCAGCCGGTATCCCTCCCTGACACACGTCGATAGAGTGCCTGCTCGCGGTCTTCAGCCAGTATCCCTCCCTGTCACATGCCGATAGAGTGTCTGCTCACGGTCTTCAGCTGGTATCCCTCCCTGTCACACGCCGATAGAGTGTCTGCTCGCGGTCTTCAGCCGGTATCCCTCCCTGTCACACGCTGATAGAGTGTCTGCTCACTGTCTTCAGCTGGTATCCCTCCCTGTCAAATGCCGATAGAGTGTCTGCTCGCGGTCTTCAGCCGGTATCCCTCCCTGTCACACGCTGATAGAGTGTCTGTTCGCGGTCTTCAGCCGGTATCCCTCCCTGTCACACGCTGATAGAGTGTCTGCTCATGGTCTTCAGCCGGTATCCCTCCCTGTC
>JAODKM010000058.1:29251907-29264608 GCA_026780845.1 Petrocephalus sullivani | reverse complement strand
GTCGTGATCTTCAGCCGGTATCCCTCCCTGTCACACGCTGATAGAGTGTCTGCTCATGGTCTTCAGCCGGTATCCCTTCCTGTCACGTGCGGATAGGGTGTCTGCTCAAGGTCTTCAGCCAGTGTCCCTCCCTGTCACAGGCAACGCAGTGTAATGTAAGTGAAATGTAAGTGTAGAGCTTTGAATAGCACAAGTCTATGCTCAGCATACCCTTAGTACACGCAACATACATGCAATAAACACATCAGGGAGACAAAATAATTCAATTTTGGAACGTTTACTTCTCTATACTTGTGGCAGTGCATGCTACGCAGGAATGAATAACAACTACATTTCCCATAATTCAGTACTTCGCATACAAATTGACAAATGGGTCAAATATAACTCAAATTTCATCATATCTACAATGTTAAAGCAGGAAAAATATTGTGAGCAATGCAGCCTGAGCTTTATAATTCATAATTCATATACTATATTTATAATTCATAATTTATATACTTCATTTGCACAGTGCATGCTAAACAAATATAATGGATGATCCTATGTCTGCACTCACCCACCAAAAATTCCAGGTGCCTTCTTAATGGGATAAAAAGAATTCTGCAGCTGAATATAAATTCAGAGATTGAACGTGATGAAAACACCCAAAAGCTTTATTCAGATCCTTTATATTATATATATACATTTTAAATGTAGGTTCACTACACTGATTATTATTTGTTTTCGTCCTAACATTGCATGCCGTTTTCACTGGTGTACAAAGCGCTGCTTTCAGAGTCCTTGTGCATTTTTTTTGTTTTCAATGCTGAAGTGCTATAGTACATTAAATGCATTAGTTACCATTTGTCACACTACTTTAGACAGCAGTAATAGTCTGCGATCAATACCACTTCCTGCATCAATGCTTCACATCAGGAGCAAAGATACTATGTGTCCCCTGGGCATTCACTGTTCCGCTCAGAACCTCATCATGCAGACTAAGTTTGGGGAAATAAGCTGCTTCTTTATTTACAGAAGCTCAATCAACTCTTTATAGATATAATGCCCGGTCTCAAATTTTGTCTTTGTTCTTATTTTCTGATGAAGTCACAATATCCACTTGGTTCTGCCATTTTCCCTATATAGTAAACAGAAATGAGCATACAATATATTAATATATATAAATAAAAATCCATAATATTGATTTTTGGGATATCAATCCCCTGGATAAACCATTATTCTTTTTACTAATTGAAATGGCAGTGTAAGATATCATATTCTATATATTTTTAATAACAAAAGTTGCCAAATCTTTTCTTCCAAATATTAAAGGTTGACTTAGTTGTGCCCATTGTAAGTATACTACTATGTTAACAGCATTTTCTGATAATCAAATAATTGAAAGAAACTAGCTGGATCACTGATGACTTCCCAAACTTGATATCTGGGCATTAATAGATTTTTTTTTGAATATGGATATTGAGAATAAGAATTTCAAAAATTAACTTTGTTCTGAAATATTGCATGTCTTCAAGGTACATAAGTAAGCATTGCATTAAAAATGATTGAAATTCTTGAGGTGTCTGTCCTCCAAAATAATTCTAAAACTGTAGTATATGCAGCAATATAATATAATAATAATATAATATAATATAATATTATATAATAATATCACATCTTGTCTAAATTGTAGAAACATTACAGTCCAGATACCCATTCTTGCATATTGTTTTCTTACATAATTTGGGTATCGTTTGTGCCTAACTTTCTGTAACATCATGCCAATGATACAGAAAATGCTATTGACTGCAATGTAAACATAAGAATGGGAATTAAATGAATGTCCAGATGTTCTTACTTTCAAGAACTTTTCTTTTGTAAGGAATACTCTGGCACGTGGTCTGCACTGCGTGTGAGACTGGGGAACCCCTGGAGAAAGCCATCAGCTTTAGGATGGTGTTTATTTATTTTATTCTTTAAAAATTAAGGCATTGATGCAAATAATAACTGTCAGACAATCACACATACATTTGTCAGATATTAGATCATTTATATTAAGATCTGGAAATTATTCTTCCAGACATAACAGTCAACCATAATTATATTAAGATGCTTGGAGATGAGTGTGGCACCCAAATAGTCATGTTTATTTCCATGTGAGCCATGCATTTAGTGGCTATGGCAACCCTGTGTTTGCCTGTTTGCAATAGGGGTGTTTCTAGTGTGTGTCAGAGGTAAGTGTGATGCAGCCTCATCATCTTACAGAGAAATCCTTAGGAAGATTTACAAGATATTACATTTTGTTCTGAAGATGACATATGTAAAACTGCACAGTACAGAAATTCTTCTGTCTTAAATGATTGCTAAAATAAACGCATGGCAATCTTTGGTGCAGATAGCACTTGACAATAAATATTATTAAGTTACCACCTTATCCTAATATACTCCAGACTTTGTACACCCTGTTTACTCTGTTATGAGACATAATTAATGTAGAACATTGTAGCTGTTCTGGTACAGTTACTAGAAAATCCGGCAGTTTGTTAGACTAAAGATCTGTTTGTTTTAAGAGCTCTGTTCCCTTCTGTGGATTTGAATAGAGTGACTTTTATGTCAAAGGCTACTGGGCTGCTGACTCTTATATTGGTTTTTGTGACATCACATTCCTCTTCCATTTCTTATTGTAAATCAATGATTGTATTTTAGTAGAGATTGTATCATACATACTAACAAACCCTGCCTCTCTCCTGAGTCAACAATGACTGTCTCAATTCCCCCTAGTGGGTGGTGGTCATATTCTCAGATGTACTGGTAAAATCTGTTTCCCAGAAATTCTTTTGAAAGTGTTCCTTTTTAACGTCCTTTACAAATGAGATTCTAATTGACAGCTTAAATGCTCTGGTTAGCTACTAAAATGCATAAAGGTATGATCCTATTCCCTCCTTTGACAGTCTGCCTTCTACTCATGTGAACTGTTAAAGAAATCTTCCCCATTGTACATTGTTAACATATACAGAGTCCTTTACAAATATGAATTAGGCCAGGTAAATAGTTCTGCCCCATCTCCCCGACAGGGAGACTGAGGAACTAAAAATGCTGCAGGACATCAAATCTCTCCACTTTATGAACTTTCAGCCACATCAAATAAACATGTCAGCCAAGAAATCCCATATAAATGTGTGCCTGAAGATGAGCGTGGCCCATGTTACCCATGATCCTCTCTGGATCTCACTGCACACCCCTGCTGTCACCTTGGAGCCCGCTGAATAGAGAGGCGGATGGCGCCTCAGCCTCGGTGGTTCTCACAGGCAGCTCAGTGGCCTGGAAGGGCCCCGCCCTCGCTCCAGATGGATGAATCGGGACTCCTGGGGTCAGGCGAGTCCCCTTTCACTCACACACCTCCTCCACGTAGCGGGAGCCTTTGTTAAGGGCCTGAAAATCTCATTAGCATAATGGCCTCGTTAATCGCAGCTCCTTTTCACGGGGGAGACGATAGCAACTGGTGGCCGGATGTGGCCTCGAGTTGGAAAGGCCTGCTTTGTGTTTGACCCCCATCCCCCCCACCCCCACCCCCACCACAGGCAGCCCGAAAGACAGAGGTGGGGGTGCGTGGCTCCCCCCTGGTCATTGTGGGCGATGACAGGCATATCACTGCGCTCCGCGATGCGCTTCATGCTTCCTGACGTCGACAGCAATCTGGCTGGTTATTATGTGCGAATAAGGATTTATCAGGACCTCTGACTAATCTTGGCCACCTTGAATCCCGAGAAGGACCCTACACTAACTTAACTTCAGGTGCTTTGAAGCTTAAACTGTTTCATTAGAAATGTAAATAAATGCACAAATATCTTTTAAGATGGAGCAAAATTATAAGGTCTCTCTTCCGTATGCTTATCCAGTGCAGGGTTGCAGGTATAGGCATTTATTGTAAAAAAAAAAATACTTTAATTAAAACTGGAAAACCTTCATTTTAGTTGTGTGAATCCTACAGGGCCAAAATAACAAAAGACATGAAAACACTAAAAAGTAAAAAGCATGCATATTAATCACAACAAAAGCCTTGAAGATGTGTATGTTATTTACATGCATTTACTTGTATTTTCTTGTTCTTGTATTTTGTAGTTGTCTACATTGCCTCTGAGAATAACGCTGGTCCTGCTTATACAGTAATGTTTATTATAATAAATACAAAATGGCAGCCTGTTTATAAGACTAGGAAAACAGCGTGATGTGGGTGCACATCCCTGAGATACTGCTGAGTGGAAGCAAAAAGGCCTATGGGGAGGTTTTCAGACTCGATTTTGGTTTTGATTTGGCACCGGCATTGATTAAGCAGCCCTGTGTCTACATTGTAATGGGCACTGCGCTGGGGGTTATTGGGTAACCAGACTGCTGATGAAGAGGGGCCTGCTATGAACTCCAAGGCAACAGCATCGACATGCCTGTCTGAAAAGGACAGCACACACATATGGCCCCAGTGAGAAATCAATGGCTGTTTGCACTAATTAGCAAGTATAAGCTATTCCTTATTGGATGCTTACAGGCTAAACTCACATAAGACTTGGAGGTTATTTTGGCTGTTTGCTGCTTCATAAAATACAAAATACATTAATGTCTAGAACTAATAATTACAGTAACATTCAGGGGTATGAATAAGTCAGATCTAAGCTGCAGCTTGCATGGACTGGGTGTTGGGCAGGGTTGTGGGGTCCAGTAGCTTTGGGGCTTTCGTTAGTGAGGAAAGATTTACTGATTTTGACGTGCCCGATGATGCTGTGATCCTCGCAGAGTCAATGGAGGCTCAGATCTTGAGAGACTGGGCGAGGAATTTGAGTGTCTGGGTTTGTGAGTGTCTTGGTTAAAAACAAAGATCCAGGCCTTTAATGACCTCTTAGGCACAGCCATCAGCAGACACACTGCGGGGAGAGTGCCGACCGCGTCGAGAGCTTCACTTACCTTGGCAGTGACATTCATTTCTCTGGTGACTCTTCCTATGAAGTCACTAGACGGATTGAGAGCGCATGGGGGGTCATGAGGTCGCTGGAGAGGGGTGTGTGGCGCTCCCGATATCTTTGCAAGCGGACGAAGGTCCAAGCCTTTAGAGTCCTGGTCTTCCTGTCTTACTTTATGGTTGCGAGACATGGATGTTCTCCAGTGACCTGAGACAAAGACTAGACTCCTTTAGTACTGTGTTTCTTCGGAGAATCCTTGGGTACCATTGGTTTGACTTTGTGTCGTACGATCGGAGCGCCAGTTGCGGCACTACGGCCTTGGACCAGGCCGAGGGGACACCCATGTAACACCTGGCTGCGGCAGATGGCAGATGGCCACTTCCGGAGGCCGGCACTGCACCGTGTATATGCCTGGGAGGTTCCAGAGATGTTTCGTCGTGTGGTGGGTGACCTGATCTAAGCCACAGCCGTGCACCAGCGCATGCTTCCCCACTTGACCTGATCTAAGCCGCAGCTGTGCGCCAGCGCATGCTCCCCAACCTGACCTAAGCCGCAGCCGTGCGCCAGCGCATGCTCCCCAACCTGACCTGATCTAAGCCGCAGCCCTACGCCAGCACACGCTCCCCAACCTGATCTGATCTAAGCTGCAGCCCTGCGCCAGTGCATGCTCCCCAACATGACCTGATCTAAGCCACAGCCCTGCGCCATCGCATGTTCCCTAACCTGACCTGATCTAAGCCGCAGCCCTGCGCCAGCCCATGCTCCAGCCCATGCTCCCCAACCCGACCTGATCTAAACCGCAGTCCTGTTTGATTTGACTGTCTTCTGCATAACATGCCTTGTATTAAAGTTGGCTTTAACTCTTCCTACATACATCACTGACTGGTTCAGTTGTGGGATGTAAGAAAGATTTATATTTTGATAATTCATTTTAAAGCTACACTGCTTAATCAAAAAAAGTCAAACACTTTAATATTTTGTAAGACCGCCTTAAACTTTGAACATGGTGGACGTTCATCACTTGTTTATGCAACATTTCAACATTTTTTTCATCTTGATTTGTATTCATTTCCCGTTGAGATTTTCTATTGATGATAGGTGAACCAAAGGGACAAACCACATCCTCAAGGGTCAAACTGCAGAGGTCATCCCTTCTGGTGATGAAATTATTATACAAAAGTATCGGGACACCTGACCATTACACCTACAGAAGCTTATATGACATCCCATTCTAAATCCATAGGCATCAATATGGGGTTGCCCCCCCGCACTTTGCAGCTGTAACATTCTGCCACTCTTCTGGGAAGGCTTTCCACAAGATCTTTGACTGTGTGTGGCAGTTTTTGCCTATTCATGCAGAAGAACATTTGTGAGGTCAGGCACTGATGTTGAACGTGAAGGCCTGGCTCACAATCTCCATTTTAGGTCATCCGAAAGTTGTTTGATGGGTTTGAGGTCAGGGCTTTGTGTGGGCCAGTCAAGTTCTTCCACACCAAATTGACCCAACCATGACTTTGCCTTGTGGAATGGGGCCTATTCATTCTGGAACAGAAAAGGGCCTTCCCCAATCTATTCCCACAAAGTTGGAAGCATAGAATTGTCCAAAATGTCTTGGTATGCTGCAACATTAAAAGTTTCATTCACTGAAACTAATGGGTCCAGCCCAACCCCTGAAAAACAGCCCCATAACATTACCCTTCCTCCACCAAACTTTACAGTTGGCACAATGCAGTCTGGTAGATAAAGTTCTCCTGATCCAACCCCAACTCCAAACCCAGATTCGTCCATCAGACTGCCAGATAGAGAAGTGTCATTGATCACTTGACAGAACACATTTCCACTGCTCCAGAGTCCAGTTACTGCTTGCTTTAAATCACTCCATCTGAGCTTGGCATTGGTTTTGGTGATGGGAGGCGTGCATGCAACTGCTTGCCCATGTAAGTCCATTCCATAAAGCTCCGGGCGCACAGTTTTTGTGCTGGGGTTAATGCCAGAGGAAGTTTGGAACTTGACTCAACAGAGCATTGGCAACTATTACAGCACTCAGCGACCCCACATTATTTTTTGTGGTCTGTCACTTTGAGGCCGAGTTTCTGTTGTTCCTAAACGCTTTCACTTTATAATCATACCACTAACTGCTGACAGTGGAATATCTGGCAGGGAAGAAATTTTGCAAAATGACTTATTGCAAAGGTGTCATCCAATGACAGTACGACATTTAAATTCCTTGAGTTCCTCATGACGACCCATTCTTTCACAAATGCTTGCAAACCTGAATGCATGGCTAGGTGCTTGATTTTATACAGCTGTGGCAAGAGGTCTGAAAGAAACACCTGAATTCAAAGATTAAGAGTTCTGCCCCAATACTTTTGACAATACTATGTATATACACACACTAATACACTCATGTATATTAACATAAATACAAATTCCATAACAGTGATGAAAAATTACCTCTCAACTGCTGGCACTAAAAAGGGTCAAATTAACAGTGGGGCCGAAAGGTTTTCCAATCCCCTGGGCGTTCAGGAACACAAAGTACATGCTCAGGCTTGGAGATCTGACATGTTCTCCTAGCAGAACTCATGTTTATGTATAAATTATGAAGAGTAGAAGATGAATGAGGCTGTGTGTAATGCTCAGCCATGACATTACAGTCAACAGAAAATATAGCCTCATTGTTGCAGCAAACCTTGTTTTCAATTATGATTCAATTACGTTTTTGAGTGAAACTGAAATTAGGTCACTTGGATGTCATGTCTTTTTTCATGAAATGATTTACGGAGCAGCATACACATGAGAAATTTCTTATTCTGCTTTTTGACGGCACACAATAGATTCACTTACACTTAGGTCAGCCAGCCATGTTGCATTATATTAAAAACGTAGGATATGAGCATCTTAACGTCACAAACATCAGCCAAAGAAGTTTCCATGTCACAATGCAGAGATGCATGTATACTGACCAAAGCAATGGAGCACTTTCTCTTAACGCAACTTCCTGCGAGGACTGGAACCAACACCCGTTAGGAACGGCAAAATGTCTGTTTTCTGACCTCAGAAAATGTAAATGAGAATCTGAAATTTAAAGAATACTATTTATCAGATTAATCTGGTAAACCACCATCGCTGTACAGGGAATGGTTTCTGTAAATGGTTAATGCATGACTGCATTAACCCATTTATACCGTGGTTACCACATATTTTGTTTACACATTTGTACCAAAAGCCAATGTTGTAAAATTTGCAGAAGAAGAACTGGAGAAGACCTACTTTCTTCTAACATTTCAGTTAGATTTGAACCCAAACCACCATCATTACTTCAAAAATTGTCTGTTGCTAAGACCACAAAACAGTTGTTAGTTCAATATTGCCTGCTGTTAAACCCAAAAGCCAGTCATCATTTCAAACTTGTCTAATTCCAAGATCTGTAAGAAAATTTCAGAAGAGTATGGGATAAAGGATCTGTGCAAAGTTGTTAATGAAGTTGTAAAGGGCTAATTCTGAAATTATCCTCATATAAGGGTGAGGAATGACGTTTCTTTGGTTGTTTGTTCATTTATGATTTGTAACTTGTATTAATAGATGTATGAATTTTCACAGCAGCAGGTTGATAAAGGCACAACTTTCATGCATTAACACTTACTTAAAGATTATGATAGCAAATTGATTTACTACTGTTATTTACCTGGCTGCACTACCTGTGTGGCTATAGAAAATTAATCAACAACCTTCTGACCAATCATATTACAGAATTCAACAGTGTTGTGGTATAAATGGAAATAGTTTATATATGTTTTGAACAACAAATTCCTAGATGTTAATTAGGACCAAGAATTAATTAAAATAAAGCTAATCTCTTTAGCCACAAAAAATCAACAAATTCATAGGTCTGGGTGGAATTTTATTTTGTTTGAACAAGGAGATTCATGGTTGGTTTCCAAAATTCTGAGAAACCTTTCCTGAACAATAAGTGAAGACTACTGTGCTCTGCTGGAAACTTCGCCTGGAAATGTAAAGTAAGGACAAGGCTTGCCTTTGTACCACACAAAATTCAATACTCTCTGTTACGCTCTGTACTAAATTATGGCCTAAATATATATATGATAAGTATCTTAATATTTTGCCATTAGAAACTGAACATCATGTTTGTGATTACGGCAGTAGTGAGTCTTTTTCAATTTATTTCTTTGTTTGTGGATTTATGGATTTTTTTGTTTTGGATTATCTACGGTGTTTGTTTTAGTCATGCTCTTCGGCCAGAAGAGAGCGAGTTTTCATGTTAAGCTGCCAAACACCAACGCGTATCAAATAACTAGAGAGTCCGTTAGCGGGGGGGCCTTCCAGGTTGTTAGTTCACAAGACTCATCTACTATCCCCTCTAATCACGTTACTGCTTTATTTGATGAACAGAAGCCTTTATCCAAAGCCAGTTCTTGTAGTTTGTAGTTTTCAACTTAGGCATAACAAATTTTGCAGGCAATTTTAGTACTGGTTAAGAACCTGGCACTACAGTATAATGGTTTCTTGGGAATTTGACTGGTAAGGATTAAGATAAAATTTTCATCACAATAATAGTATAGTAATAGGATGAAATAATATTTATCCAATTCATGGATAAATGAAACATGTAGAAGCTCTCACATTCAGCATTCAAGTACGCTCAAATACGCTAATTACAAATAATAAAGAAAAGCATTACATAATGCATCTGTCATGATTATTTGATTACAATGTTTATCTTGTTATCATCATATAATGTTTATTATGAATGTATAATAAAGTTGTTAGGATGTTGAGGTATACTTGCATGCTGCTTATGAATGTTCTGTGAATGAATTTGAATGCATTATCAAGTGGTACTGAATGTTCAATGAATGCATTATAAAAGCATTATGAAGGTGCAGTTAATGTAAACCGTAACAGGATATTGACTATGAGTAAACAAACCAAGCAGAGCCATCTCTCATTTTTAATAAGGAGGATTGTTTCCATATCTCCTGTGTTTAACATGTCCTGTGTGCTTATTGTATGGCATCAAGGACAGCCCATCTATATTTAAAAACGTGGCCCCTGGAATACAGGCAAGCTCTGGCCATTTGTACATTGTGTTTCCTTATTTCCAGATGGAAGGAATGCTGATGTTTATGTGCCTTGTGGTGATGTCTGTGTTTAACCTACATCTGTAGTTTGGCCAATCCCATCCATTCTGGAACAAGCAATTTCAGCTGCCAGGGCTTACAACGTAATACCCCGTCCCTCATCTATAAACCACCCTGACAAGAATTATGTAGTTAAAGTTTTCATTGGTCCCACTTAAAGAGATGTCAGATCTAGTTCATGAGGATCAATTAGCCGTGGACATTCCAGGCTGAAATGTTTTGAGCCTGTTTGTACATTGCAGGAACCACATTGGCTCAATTGCTTGCTGAATGGTTATGTCACCTTGCCAGAGCTCCAAAGAACAAGTAAGACTTTGTCATCTAGCCAATCACTGAGAGTGTCTTATAAAAACCAAGCAGAGCTCTGTCATCTAGCCTATCACTGGCAGTGTCTTGTAAAAACCAAGCAGGGCTCTGTCATCTGGCCAATCACTGAGAGTGTCTTAGAAAAAACTAATAAGGTTCTGCCATCTAGCCAATCACTAAGTGCATCTTATAAAAAACCATGCAGGGCTTTGTCTAGCCAATTACTGAAAGCGTTTCATAAATACCAAACAGGTGTTCCAGAAGCTGAAGAAGTACGCTTGTTAAAATCTCCGAAGGGAAGTTGTCTGGCACTTATGTCCGCCTGTATGCATGGGTAGATGTGTCAAAGTATAAAAAAGGATGGTGTAAATTACCTTCATTCATTCATTGCTGTCTATGCAACTGTGTTAACTACTGATTTAAAAATGGTCATATTTGTACGTATTTTATTACTTCTGTTTGCATTTCCTGCAAGTAAGTAACTTGCTTCATCTCC
The DNA here is from genome assembly GCA_026780845.1 of Petrocephalus sullivani. Classification (NCBI taxonomy): domain Eukaryota; kingdom Metazoa; phylum Chordata; class Actinopteri; order Osteoglossiformes; family Mormyridae; genus Petrocephalus; species Petrocephalus sullivani. The sequence goes on along the minus strand of JAODKM010000058.1, from coordinate 29,253,713 downwards.
TATATAATATATAATATCATTAATCTGCATCTTCTTACAAGTAACGCTGTTTTAATTATGACACAAACTACCATATAGTTAAATACACCTTTTTTTAAAATGGTTTGGGCTATGTTCTGTTGTTACTGGTTCTAACAGTCTTGTGCAGTCTCCACCATCACCGCCACATCGCCATTAGAGTGGTGGGTTGACAATCGGAACTGGGGGTGTTGGGATGGAGTCACGCTTGGTTAAACTCACTTTGTTGACTTCTGGACTATACACTGATGTGAGTCATCAGGTGTGGCAAGTCATGATGTGCTAATGTGTTTCAGAAGACTCCGATGAGGGTACAGACCCCTTACTAGTCAAATACTTACTGTGTTAGTGATATGACTGACTTCTCCTTTAGATATTTGAGGCCTGGTGGTTTCTTTTCTCATGGCAGAAGTAAACAGTGATTACAGATGAACAGATGATAAACATTTGGTATGTGTCAGTAACACGACAGTGTTTGAAAACCCTTGAAATCAAATGTACCCCATTACATATAATTGCATGATTTATAGTAGGTAATTAATATGCTTGCATCAGTAAAATCTGAGCTCTTTGCAGACAATTTAACCTTGTTAATCTTCCAATTTTGGCTCATGTTCTTTCATTATGCAGTATTATATTTGACATTGGCACCGTTCCGCTGGAAGTCGCTCACTACGTATTACTTTGTGTGTGCTGGATGTTTGCTTGGCACAGTTGCAGGGCTGTAACCGAGTTGATGGCTCTGGGCCACGGTCAGTCTTCTGGAATATGTGGTGGCCAGAATACCTGAATTCAGCTAGAATTTATCCAAGACCACAAAGCTTAGTAAACATTTGCCCTGCAACACGGAAAATGTATTCGCCACATTTGCCAAAAACAAATCTACAGGAAAAAAAGAAACAACTCAGCAATCCATTGATAAGACACATTCAATTGATTCTCCAGTATTTTTGAACAAAACACTGAGCTGTAGAACAAAAAGTCGGTGTGGGTGACTTTTTTTTCCAAACTAATAATTAATACTGAGGGTTCTTTTTCTTTTCCTTTTTTTAGATAAAGGAGGGCCCCATTTCAGCAGTACATCACTGTGACAGATCAGTCAAAACAGCAAGCAAGATGCTGGCATTTGCTACTATCTACTAACTACCATCCAGGGACCATCTGTTAAGAAAAGCCCTTCAAATTGTCAGAGATAACATTTTAAAAGAACATGTATAATTCAGCATAGCCACTCAGTGGGTCACGCCGCTGTCTCACACCTCTGAGGTTAAGGGTTTTAATCCAGCGCTTTGTGTGTGGAGAATATACATTCTCCCTGGGTTCCGCCTGCAGTCCATAGATATGCAGGCTAATGGGACTCTCTCAATTGGCATCCTATCTTGGGTATAGCCTACCCCAGTGCCCTGTGCTGTCTGGGACAGGCTCCATGACCCTGTATAGGATAAGCAATTGGACGATGGATGGAAGTACGATTCCTGCATTTATTCACAATATTTGGCAGCTGTTCCCACCAGTCCTGTGTCTGCTTATCCCTTCTACAATGAGGGCCTTGTAGGAACCAGATTATGTAATTAAGGCCCAAATTGAATTTGTCCCTGCTCATGGGAAAATCAGGAAAGGAATCAAAAAGAAGTATGTACAAGAGCATAATACTGTTGTCTATTGGAACTATAAATGATCGTGTGTGCACTTTCCCATGGCCTGCCATGGGAACATGGGCTTAAACAATCAGCGATTGCAATAAAATGAGAAACTAATGTTATTCCCATTCAAAGGTGGTGGGGGAGG
>JAODKM010000058.1:29240374-29250445 GCA_026780845.1 Petrocephalus sullivani | reverse complement strand
CCTGAAATGTCTGACAAGTTCATCATAATTATATGATAACTGCAGCCCACACTATCGCTCCTCCACCACCTTGTTGCCGCTTGACGAAGGTGTCCAACCAACTGGCCCATCCATCTGCTACATCAAGAGTCACTCTCACATCTCATCTGTCCACAAAAGCTTTGTAACATCAGTTTTGAGGTGTGTCCATGCCCATTCATAATGTTTTAGCTTGTGCGCCTTACTGAGTGGAGGTCATTGTTCAGCCTTTTTGACTTTAGCACACTGCACCTAGTTCATTACATTCAGATTAAGGGGTTTTTGGAAGTCTCCACGTCTTCTCCCTACTTGCTTCTTCTGTCCTCTTTGTCCCTTGGCCACAAGACACGTTTCACATTTTAAATGTTTAACAGTTTTGTTTATTTTTCCTGTTTTTATCCAAACAGAAAGCTCATTTTAATTACTTCGTAAGTTCTACTTCCAGCATCCCCTGCAAGTGGCAGCCTGTTACGGCAGCTCTGCTCATTTTTGAGCTTTTACTTATTTCTATACACATACAAATGTCTATTTATATTTTTACTTTTTATATTAAATTTAAATTATTTATATTAAAGTTTACTTTTTATCCAGCCTTATTGTGTAACATTTTAATCTGTTGTTTTGCCACTCTCTGCTGCTCTTACCTGTACTGCCGTAGCAATGCAAATTTCCCTCTTGTGGGACTAATAAAGGATTATTTCATCTTATCTTATCTTATATTATCTTAATTAGAGATTCATCGGGGCAGAAAATTTTATTCGGAGAAGAAGATACAAATAAAATACACACTTGCCTAATAATATTTATATATTTATAGATTACAAAGGCTGAGGCTTACACACCGCCCAGCACCTAAATGATACCACAACTCATAACCTCCCATTCAGAGTGTTTGCTTCCTGATCTTTGACCACCACATGGGGGGTGGGGGGGCAGTTTGTTTTGTATTGTATTCATCCTTTATACTTTGTGAATAAAGAATTCTGTCTGGACAAATCCATCCAAGGACAAAGTACTGCAGCACACTCTCCCAGAATCAGAGAGTGAGTTGGATGACATATTTTTAATGCATGTAATGGAAGAAAATAATCCATACTTCACTTGAATTTAACCAATTAATTAATGTTTTTGGATAATGCCATTTTTATGTTTTTTTTAGCTGAATGAAATGAGTTTTTCTTACCTGTGCCTGCTAGTTTTTCTATGCAAATGCTGTCAAGGTGATACATTTAGTCACACATGAGATGGCTGTGTTCAACATGAGAGGCAATAGCTGGTTGTTTTAGGAGCACATCAAGCTGCGAGTGCAGATGTTCACTGTGGGGATCATTTCTTACTGGCGTCATGAACATCTGCTGGGAGAATATTGTGCTTGTCACAGTATAGACCATTTGCACAGATGCAGAGTCATGCAACCATTAACTCAGCAGAAATGGCTCTCAAGTGATTCCAAGGTGTTGAGTGAAAGCTAATTCAGGCTTGTATTCTACCAACCAGTCAGCTGAACATTACCAGGATCTGAAGGCGTTACCGACGTCAGGAGAAGCAGGATATAGGTATGAGTTTTACCTTTTTATTTATTTATTTAGTTTTAAGCAGATGGCTGAGCTCTTATGTTAAGCTTGTAGTCAAAATACCCAGGACAAAATAAGAATATAAAGTCAGTGCTTGTGTAACCTATTTGAAGTGACCAAGCACAGGGAGACACCCGGTGACAGGTAACAGGAAGAGGTTAGCACTACCGGTTTCCTCTCGAGAGAAATTATCGGTCATTTTAGGTGACCTCTAGTTGTTTTTTGAAGTGTTGAGATTTACAAAAACGTTTTCCATTTTTCCATTTTATCAGTTTTTCAAGTTTTCCATTTTTATCAATTTTATTAGCAAAAAGCTCAAGATAGAAACTAACCTCTTATTCTTTGTAATGAAATCAATATTGCGTACTATTTAATGGTCATGAAACCATTAAGGGTTTTCCAGGTTTTATTACAGTATATAAGGGAAAATATAACTGCCTTGCATTTCTGTTTTCAGTGTTGCCATAAGGTCAGGAAATTACATAAAAACCCCAAAAATACTCAGAGCCAAAATAATATATAATATTGTAGATCTCTGTTCATGCCTGCTGTGTCCAAAATCACTACCATGATCTGTGTTTCTGAGGGACCTCTGAAAAATTTAACAATTTCATAAGTTCTCCCTTAGCCTCAGTTTAATGGGACTCCAAAGGACTTGAGATTGTTCTCCATGGATAATCAGATTAAAGAAGTCACTGAGTTTCCTTTAAACCTTTAACAAGCCATTATGCCCCTTAAAGTAAAATGACTAGCACTGAATAGAGGAATTATATCATTATTACGATGTGTAAGGCATAAACTTCAGGGAGGTGTTGCGTTTATACGAAAATTATCAACGAAAGCTTGTTGTGCAATGCAGAGGGCCACTAACCAAGTTGGAGTTGTTTATTTTCATATAACCTCACACCTCAAAGTGGTTTATTCCACCTATATCTTGGTTAATCAACAAAAAAATTATAGATTAAACTAGTCATGGGTAATTTTTCAGAAGTAAATGATTTCAATTAGTATTTCATAATGCTCCAATGTGCTCTTAAAAATACAGTCTGTATATAAGGATAGAATTTCTGGTCAGGCTACTGGCTGGAAGCGGCAAGACCATTAGGTTTCCACAGAAACCATCAACAGACAGGTGCCTGCATTTTGGAAACCAGGAAAAATCATGCTGATAAGAATGACTGCTTATTTATGAGTAAAATGTCACACAGGTATTTATATTAACATGTCCAATATAACATTAAAACACATTAACATAGAACTGTAATTAGGCTTCCGGAACTACCTGTGCAGTAACGCGAAAATAGTCAACACCCACGTCTCTGGAGCAATATGAAAATAGTAATTACGAAAGCTGTGGCATAAAATGATATAATCACCACCATCTCCAAAAGAAAAAGAATAGTCCATAATACCTAACAATATTCTTTAAGAACTGTTAAGAATTATGGCTGCAGTTAGTGTTTATGGTCTTGAAGAAATAAATTCTAGGCCTTAACATTGAAAATCCCATTCACTTCCAGAATGCAAGAATTCTTAACTATGATGTAGGTAATTTTTTTCCCCCAATAAATCCTAGATTTGTCTGCTAGGTGGTGACAACGGGGGGTATACCGCTGGGGTGGGGTTCGTTAATTATGCAGGAGCAAATTCGGCAATAAAGAAATTTTGAATTAGATTTCATTCTAAATTAAAATTAAACAGAATTAGATAAACATTTAGAATGTATTAACTGAGGCATCTATCCCTAACTGGTAGTCTCTTCAGCCTTTACCTGGGGAAAAAGACTTTGAACCCAGGCACAGATTCATCTGAGATGCGATGCTTTTGCATGGGCTTAAGTACTGGGATTTAGATTCCAGAGCCCCAGAGCTCCCTGGATGCACTGGGACCTCCTTCAAACCTTACCCAGGCTAAAGATGCACTTTAACCATGGTAGCCAGTTACCTGGGGCCAAATACATAGGAGGCCAAGGTCCTGTCCAGGGCTTGGAGGGAGGATAACAACCTAGCATCATAGTAACTCTAGGTCTAGGGCTAGGGTTAGGGCTATAGTTCAGCATTGGATCTCCATAGATGTACTGGGACCTCCTTCCCCCAGGGAGACCTTCACCAAAACCCTGCTGTTCATAGTAACCCAAGATCATGAGTCTTAGTGCAGAGTCCTGGGATTCCAAGAAGGATGGAACCCTAGATCTACGGCTATGGTTATGCAAGCAACTTAGGCTCCAGAGCTCCACAGAGCTACCCTACTCGGGCTAAGGTGCACCTTCTCCATGGTAGACAATCATTCCAGGCCTGGTGTTTATAGTATCCAGAGGTCCTAGGTCTGAGTGCAGAGCCCTGGGCTTGGAGGAAGGCTAGCATCCTACCATCATAATAACTCTAGGGTTAGAGTTAATGTTCTGGCTAGGGCAAGGATTGGGGTTAGGGCTGAGGTTAGGTTCCCAAGGCACTCATGGATATACTATGACAGGCAACAAATTATATAGCATACATGGCTTTCTTGGCATTTTAAGGAAAGAGGCAATGCATACCCAGTATAGGATCATGGGGTAATGTAGTGGTATTATGACAAAAAATATTTAAGCAGGTTTAAATCTCAAAAGGAAGAGTCTGAATATAGCAGATTTTACCACAATATAACATTTCGGACTGGAACAAAGGCACTTAATGCCAAATACTTCAGTAAATATTGCATCTTACTGGACTGTTGTACATCCCATTTAACCTCTAATAACAGAGCCAATTAAACCATATTTAATTGGCTGCTACTCGGCACTGTCACGCATTTGGAAGCCAATTTATTCAAAATAACCAGAAAAGCAATACCACAGCAATTTGCAAGGTGGCAGAAATCTGTGCATATGTCCAAGAGTAAGACCTGCTTGCCAGTAGAATATAATTAATGACAAATTTGAAGTGGCTTTTTAAATTAGCCCTGTGTTTGTTATGTGAAATTCCATGGACTCTAGTATTATTTCCTGAAGTTTTATGCATTTATTTGCTTGATTTCATTTGTAAAAGATATCGGCCTGAAAGACACATCAATGCTGTTGGAATAAATGCATCTTCATGTGCGCATTGCTGTATGTGACAGGTAGTGCCTGTCCAGAGTTTCACCTACTGTGTTTAGGACAGGTTGAAGAAACTCTTTTCTTTTAAGCAGCAAATGAAGATGGACCCCTTCCAATGAGACCCACACCCTGTTAGCAGTCAAGATGCACAGGAATGTCAATAACGATTTCCATACACTGACTGGGGCATATGGAGTTGACTGCAAAAATCACTAGAGAATTTTGTTTCGCAAAAGTTAGTCCGGGTAGATTGCGTGATGTTTAGCCTATCATCTATCCTCCCTTTGGCATTCGCCACTTTATTGCCGTGAAGGGTGGTCAATCTGATGTTGCTTAATTAAAACTTTGTTACATTAGGTTACCATAACAACTACTTAGAGCTCTTCTCTTCTAACAGATCATGAAGATGACACAAGAAAACACAAATGTATTGCGCGCTAAGGCAAAACTCCAGTGAACAAAGTGACCCAGCTAGCCTTCCAGTTTATATACACTAAAAAAGGGATATTAAAACAATGAGTGGGGGAGCCAGACCAAGTAAGAAGCCATAAACATATTGCATTGTATTGTGCTGTGAGGGTTCATGCAGTGATGCAAGGTTCCCCAGCATATACTGTATATATAAAGTATACTAAGTGTGTGTGTGTGTGTATATATATATATAAATATATTTAGCATTTTAATGTTGGTAGATCCCTTAATGTTGGCACCCCTGCAGTATATGGATTACATAGATTTAACTAAGACAACAGGAAATGATAAAAGCACAATACTCATATTATAAACTATCAATAACGTGTAATGTAGATATCTTTCAACAAACTGTCTCTGTAACACAGCTGTGCAGCATTCCATTAAGAACTGAACTACAAAAGCTATATTAAAGCCTATGTATGAAGAATGGGATGCCATTTAAATCCGTGTGTATGTAAAGGCAGGCATCCCAATACTTTTGGCAATATAGTGTATGTGAACATGCCTTTTTCACTGAAGTCTCTTGTAAATAATTACATAATTTTTGTGAAATTATTTAGGTTATCCTCTTTCCAAGAGAGTTCAGTTCCTCCCAAATTGCAAAAAATCAACAAACAAAGACAGAGGGGAAGCATATCGTATCCAAAGGAAACCCAGATGCAGCACTCTTAAATCTGAAAGCGATTTTTAAATAATTTACAAGAGGATCATTAGAGGGGAAATCCTCACCACTCCCTTTAATAAAAAAATGAACAATTTAATTGTTTTTTTTTTTACTTTTTTGGATAATTATTCATTCATGGAATTGATGCAAAGAGGCATATGCTCCTCACAGATGAATGCTTAGATTTTGAATGTGACTCTTGGTGAATCAGTATGGAATTATGATGGCACATTACACTTGATTTAATGGTTTCTGATGCACTAACATCTGCTTTCCAAGAAAGTACTTCCAAAAAGGCACAGAATAATAGCACATTTTTAAACTATATACTAAAGGAAATTACCATTCAACTGCTCTAGATTTATGTTCTTCTTAACATGTGTTTTGCATTTTCTGAACGTAAGCACTGCTACTGTAGCATAATATTATACTTACAGAAGCTCCTCAAATGAATGGCTGTCACAGTTTCTTCAGTACTCATGTGCAGTATCTGTGGACATATTTGAGGTTTTCTAAATCCCACAGTAATTTCTTTGTCCAAGTGAAACAGGGGTCTGGTGGATTCAGAGATTATCATTTTCTTTTCCACTGATGGCTGTCTACACCTTCTTGGACTGTCACTGTTAATTGATGGAATGAATGAAGTGCAGCTTAGTGATCTGCAGTAGGGAAACCTCATCTTCAGTGGTCCTGTCAAGCCGCATGTCTCACCAGGACGTACCGTGTACCAGGGAGGTTCCCCCACACCCAGATTAGCAATACACACATTTTCCTTGGTATTTATTATCGATATATTTTCTCTTCAGAAGTCTGATAATGGTTGTGAATGTCTGTTACATTTACAGCTCCTGTTTAATCTGAAATTACAGCACAAAATGTCTCTTAAGACAGAAGTCACAGTCATGTATATTAGAAGATTATGTATTAAGTATATTAGAGATCAGAGGTGTCACTTTCAGGTCCAGAAAATAAAAATCCAGACCAGGATTTTGTTTCAACCAATCAGTTGCGCATAAAGAGTCACAGTCACAGAGTGCTAGTTGGTTGAAATAAAATCCTAGTTTATTCCATACCTTGTGCCAGTAACTTATTTGTTATCATTAACTTAAGTTTATTTTTAAAAGTAACTGTATCCTGTGATGCAAACACTACAAACACTACACCTGCTCTCAGCTCCCTGGCTTTCCAGTCGCGACACAGAGTAGGTTAAAAAACGCAATCTCCCAAAGATCCTAGCTTTTTTGCTATACCTTCGCCCTAATTGTCTCATGCTGTAACATGCCAGATTTGATTTGACACAATGCAATACAGTACCATCCACAAATGTAATGAACAGAACAAAATAATGAAATCTGTGTTGCTAGAACAGCCGTTGACATGATTTAAACATTATACATAGGCTAATTATCCCCATTATGTGTTTTGGCAATTTTTAACTGCAGATTATGTCTCTTCAAAAATCCACATTTTGCTAACATTACACACTAAACACTCCCCTTCAAAGGGTGACTGTAACAAGCTTCATGCCCTTAATAACCCTCACCATCACCACCACCACCAGCACCACCATTTAATAAAGGCAGCTGTCAAAATTAGACCAAATGTCAAACGACAATAAACCTGTGTTTCATTACTTTTTTTTAGTGAATCAAGCTGAATGGACATCTTTGTAAAGATGCCTACCAGCAGTCTGGCTCCCACACATATAATCATTCACCACTTGGAAAAGAACCCAAGACAGGAGGTTCTGTAGTCTTTTTTGGTAAACCACAGTATCCATTCATTAATACAATGAAAAACCCTAGAACATCTCCGTTTCTGGCTCTTCATATCTCAGCTACTAGAGATGTCTGCGGCTTTCAAAAGAACAGCAGCCAGCTTGAGATTGTGCATGGAAAACACCCAGCCCTTATGTGGTTGAAATGGAGAAGTTTCAGGATAGCCATGTTTTACACTTACTGATGTTACCACCAAATTTAAGCATTATATTAATGTAGAGGAGCAGAGGTTCCAAAAATCTGCCCTCTTGTAGGACACTTTAAAGGAATATGTATCTTGGAGCCCAAGTAGACATCTACTTAAACAAATGGATCACAATCGTAATTGAATTGGGATAATAGCTTCTTATAAGCAACTGATGACTAAATGTGATGCACATACAGTTTAATATCATTGTGCATTATATATCCACAGAATAAAATTTCCCAAAACAGACACTATTATTCTGTGCAACTCATTAATTAAACAGTAATAAAATTTAACATTAAATAAATTGAAATAAACTGATTGCATATGTTTACAAATACTGTAGATTATTGATCTAGATATTTCTTGATTTTGTATCTGTATCCAAGCAAATTAGTTTTATTCCTCTCCTCTCTGCTAACTGGAATCAGTGTATTAGAATGAATTTTACAGAGTGCTAGACAAGGGAAATATTATATATTCATATATATATATACATACTAATATATATAAGTTATATAAACTTTTTGGTATCAAAGAGAAGAGCCCAAAATCTGAATTTGAAAACAGTTCTTTCTTTCCTTCGGGGATAGTCACAGCATGACATTACGTGCAGTCAATTCTTTTATGGGCCAGCTTCTATTGCTAACCAAACTCTTGGGATTCCTCTTGTATATGTAGACATAGGATGTTTACACAGCAACTGCCAACAGCCAGTGGCTGTGACTTCACAAAGATACCTCTGTTCATAGTGACTCACTCAATCATTACTCAGCATAATTCACCCCATTGAAACAAATGCAAGTTTTCAAATTGAATGATTTGTAGAGAACAGAAAAGTTGTGCCATATAAACCACTGAAAAAAGACTAAGAGTGTGGGCAGAGGAGATAGCACAGCGTTTTATTTCACGTAAGATGAGGAGCCAACCTACTTCTCAAACAGCACCGGAAACAATCCTTCAGTAATCCATCTCGCAAAATTACTGTTATTGTTTAGTCAGTTTCAACAGTTTCAATTTTTCTAGAGGTACATAACTAATGCTCTTTTTCTTGTAATCATGAATCAATTGTAATCATTATAATCATGAAACATTGAATTTTGGAGCAGGCTTGGCATTTTTAACAGTCCATTGTTCTGCAGGCTTATGTCACACTACCCATTTCCATTGTGAACAGGGTTTGGGGCCTGGTCTACTGCTGCTACCACAGTGACAGGGATGGAAACACAGGAGAGGGCTACAGGGGACACAGGCCAGGACAAAACCAAGGTGTGACCAGAGGGAACATGGATCAAGGGGAACTGGGTGACAACCCTGGGATCCAGACCCTCCTGGGCTCATTCACCAGCGAGGCGGGGTCCATCCAGACCACAGGACCTAAGGGCCAGGAGGGCACCAAGAAAACTCTGCTCTGGGCCTCAGCAGGAGAGTTGCCAGGGTGAGCAATGTCGGGCAAACACGAGATGGGGCAACGAGCACGGATAGCGTACTCCTGTCTTGCCCTCTGGGAGACTCAACCCACCCCTCTTTGGGGCCCCAGCCAACACTGCTAATAATAATAAAAATTTCTACCTTATTTATCCCCATGGGGCAATTTTTTTTCCCTCACCACTCCCAACTTTGCCCACCATGAGTGCAAGCTTGGCCGTGAAGGGCAACCATAAGAGCGCATAAATGGACTTAGGGTGAGGCCCAGTGGGTCTTATTCTAAGTCCTCTAGCAGCACATCTTCCAGATTGTCCCAGCTTGGCCTGGCGGCGATTGTGGAGTAGGGTGGTGACCTGCAGGGGATGAGGAATCTGCCTAGGTGACAACAGGAGGCTGCGAGGAAGCCACCAAGGCAATGACAGGACGCTGCGAGGCGAGGAGACATGGCAGGAGCCAATAGGATGGCTGAAGACGAGGTGGGAACCAACAGGATAGCAGGATATGAGGAGGGAGCCAAGAGAACATGTGGAAGCATGCAAGGTGCAGCAGGGACACAGGCAGGTGAACAGGGTACAGCTGGAATGCCTGGAGGTGAGCTCTCTGGGGCAGGCACAGCAGAGGTGAGGATGGGATCTGGAGGTGCAGCAGAAGAGAGAACAGGCTCGGGAGGTGGAGTAGGCAAGGACTGCTGAGTGGGTTCCTGTGGGCTGGACTCTGGAGGATCAGTTGGAGTGGGCCGTCTCGGGCAAAGCAGCAGCACATTCTGGGCAGGGCTTTGGAGGCGTGGGTACGGCTTCCTCTGGGCAGGGCTTTGGAGGCGTGGGTACGGCTTCCTCTGGGCAGGGCTTTGGAGGCGTGGGTACGGCTTCCTCTGG
>JAODKM010000058.1:29227407-29238772 GCA_026780845.1 Petrocephalus sullivani | reverse complement strand
TAATATGCAAATACTACTATATGAAAACAGCATATATCATAGGTACTTAAGCATTTGCATTCAGTCAAAATTTAATAGCCTTCAACACCTTTGATGGCGTTTTTCCACTGGATAAATTAAATCAAGATATTGGTCAATGTTTAATGTTTCTCCGGATATTTTAGTCCTTATTTTAGCCCTTTCTACAAATGCAACAGCAAGTCTATTTTGATGTGGAAATAATGGCCTATTTACAGTGCATTGGTTGTTTTTAGTGGTAGGCATGTACCACTGTACACCATGACAGAAATTACACTGTTCTATGATTCTGTGACAGATGGGCCAGACACTTTAAGACTTGATAAGGAAGGCCGGAGCACAATGAAGACCATCTCATGGAAAAAAATCTCTAATCACACTCATGTACTGCAACATGCTCTCTTTTGAATTTCCCTAATACATAAACACAGGGAACAAAAATGATCCTATTGTTCCACTCTACCTCACAGCAGGAAAGTTCACACTTTTGCTCCACTGTGACTGGAGATTAATGAGTATAGATGCTTGTAACCTTTGCAAGCTGGAATTTGCAAACACTTTGTTTACAATAATTTCCATGTCTGGCCAAAGGAGTTTTGTCAGATAAATTAATATTTAATTGTAGCAGCACCACTGTTGTGTTACAATTCCCCATTGTTGTTGTTGTTGCCTGAAACGAAACTCATCCAAACATTGTTTTCTTGGTTGGATAATCACAGCGGATACTATGATTAAAAACATCCCAGATAAATGCTAAAATTGAGGCTGAGCCAACAGTAACAATAGGGAGCTGGGTCTTTGTCACTGTCATGCAGGCTGTAGGGGACACCACGTGGTAGGTCAGCCAGTAGCCTTGCCACCTCGCAGGGTTGTGGGATGGATTCCAGGCCCCCCTGTGACTCTGGGGTTCTCCTGCCCCTATAGTTATTGCCAGGTTTCCTGCAGGCTTTCCAGTTCTCTAGCAGGCCCTGCTGTCTGCCTTTAGCGAGTGCCCTGCAAAGGGTTGGCATATTCAGACAAGCCATCAATACAGTCATCTGATTGGATAAGCAGTTATTGAAAATAGATGGACAGAGTTCACATGGGGTTGCTGGTTACTTAGAAGGGCACTACGTGTCATAAATCAGCCTTACTCAGTCTAACAGTGAAATATTACCAAAATGACATATTTATGACTAGGCATCACTTAGAGCCTAAGAAATGGTCTTCTTTCATAGCTAGCATTGCGCTTCCCTTTTGGCAAAAACATCGTGTGATTGCTTCCAGACGTCTTTAGCTCTCGCTTTATGCAAATACAGTAATAGACTGCATTGCACCCATATGAACAATTAAGGTTTTGAATGAAAAGCCATTACCTCTGGCCCACTAGCTCCAGTAGTATATGTCTGAGAAGGTCGCCAGATGGAGTCAGACTTTCCACCTGGCAGCCTATCCTGAGGCGCTTTCAGTCTGGCAGTTTAACCCTTTGGTGAACTTGTATTTTTCTCTATCTTTAATAGTACGTTGGTAAACTACTCAGGAAACGTGAATTTACCTGCGTATTTAAAATTGACTAACTGTTGTGACATGAATTGCTATACACTGATAAGCCAGCAGACACCCATTGTTGGGCTCATTCATATGGTGCTACAGTACATACCACTATATAGCCATTACACTATATAGCCATTATCGTGATGCTTATCAGTCAGTACTACTCAATATACTGTGGCAAGCATATAGGCATGAGAGACAAGGGTGCAGGCTGTTTGATTTTGCTGACAATGACAAAATGTGAAGATGATTGAGTTCTGTAATGAATAATTTTATTGTATAATTGATAAAACAGTAGAAGTATGAAGCAAATGAAAAGGAGAAGTAATGCACCCTTGTATCTGTTCATTTCAGGGTCGCAAACCTGTCCGGGGCCCTCCACACAGATAAGGTACTCTTAGCTTCTACAGCCAAGGACAGATGCCAGTGTTTTTCCTTTGCTTGGAGCTAACAGACCTGATGGCACCATACGGGAAAATACTAGGCAGTCTATGTTAAAGGTCACAGAAAGTGAAGATGACGCGTGAGGGAGATTGGCAAGGTGTAAAACATGTAAAAGTAGAGAATATTGGTAAGATTATATGATGAAAATACACCACAAAATGAATACCTGCTGAAGGGTACGACAGGAGGCTGGTATATACAAAGTGCGGTGATAAAGGGGACATGGCCAGCAATTTGAGGGAAGTACCTCTTCTTCCAAATAGACTGGCATGGTTCCTGCTGCACGGATGGGTCGGCTGGGAGGTGACAGTCCCATCAGGGTGGGTGTCCTCCCGGCTGTCTAGTTTTGAGGCCAGGGCAGACATAAGCAGCTTTTTTAATTCTCTCCTTGACCTTCTCCCAAATGCAATCACACCACCTGGTTGGCACAGTTAAGGACTCCAGTCCATGTCCTATAAGCTCTCACGATGGCTGCCTGTGGGGAAAGCACAGTTACTATCAGCAGAGGCTGGACCATCACATCACAGTACCCATTCAGTTCTGGTGCTGGAGAGCTACTGTCCAGGAGGCTTTCTGTCCTACATGACTTCTCATAAGCCACACCAGTTCTCAGGTAAATACCAGGAATAGGTGTGGCTCATCAGAAGCCAGGAAAAATAGATAAGCTCCTGGATAGTACATCTCCAGGACCGGAATTGGAGACCGCCATGGTAAAGCATATACCTGTCATACTACAAAATCTATGCACTCATGCTACTGGAGTATAGGCTGCCTTCCACTAATATATGTGAATACCTCCACGTATGTGTTATTAGAGTTTATAACTACTGCAGAACATACCAACTCATGCAGTACTAGAGTATACACCTTTCATTTAGTACTGCAGAATGCACATGAGTCATGTGATACTGCATCTTATACCTCTTCATTTAGTACTGTGGAATATTCAGTACCAGTCAAAATTTAGGGCACACCAAGCCGCCTACAAAGGGGAGTGACAGAGTGTTACGTCACGTTACCTGATCTAAACACACTAGGAATGGTTTTGGAGGAAATCCACCCGAGAATGAAGGAAAAGCATCCAAAAAGTGTTCAGCATATGTGAGAGCTCTGGACAGCTGTAAAAGCATCCTAGGAGGCCACCTCATGGAACTGGCTCAGAGGAGAAAGTCGGTTCAGCCAGTCCCTGGAGCCATTGGGGTTTCGGGCCCTGCTAAAGGGAGCAATGGTGGCATCACTCTGTCCCCCCTCACAGAGGTACTATCCCCACCCCCGGACAATTTTTTTTTGTTTAATACTTTTCAGTCCGTGCATAATTCCATATGTTATTTTATAGTTTTGTTTCCCTTATAATTATTCTAAAATGTAGAAAATAGTACAAATAAATCATTCTCTATATAGGTGTGTCCAAACCTTTGACTGGTACTGTACCTCTTCATAGAGTACTATATTACAAACTCATTCATTTAGTACTGCAGAATGTACATTTTTGTGCTGTACTACAGTATGTACATCCAGTTCAGTACAATTTATTTTTATATAGCACCTTTCACAACGGAATTGCACCAAGGCGCTTTACATGGGTGTGTCATGATACATTATCTCTGAGAAAGAATACAATATCTTTGAGAAAGAATAATGCAAAACAGGGAAAATGAAGGACAATGAAATGAAAGAAAGACAGCCAATTGACAACGGAGGAGAGGAACCAAAACAAAGAAAAGATTGGGCTTGCATGCTAAAAGCAAGGTGTAAACTGTGGTCGGGGGCAAAGCCAAAGTCCATGAGTGAGTCAGTTCTCCAAGCTGGCCTGTATAGGGTGGCAGATTACAGGCTGCTCCCATGATGCTACACTTCTTAGGTCAACTGTACTGTACGTCTTTATCTAGCACAATAGTATATTACTACAGTACTATAGTGCTGGAGTATTGAATGTAGTCACTAACAGAGTTTGCATTTCTCTGGATTTTCAGAAGGGTGCTCATATTTTGCACAGGTCCCATGTTGCGCTGCATAGCCTCATGCAGCCCAGAGAAGGCTTTGCGTAGCATTTACCACACTCTTTAGGAGGAGTATGAGCCAAGAATTTCCGCATATGTTACTGCTAATATGTTCTTTGCGAACTAGAGCTGGTGATTCTTTATTATTTTAGGAATGAATTGTGGCTCTCAGTTTCAGGCCCCGAATTCCACTAGGACACTAGGAATCTGATATCATTTAATTTCTGCTTTCTCCAAAACATGGTTCATGGCATGACACTATTAGTATAATATTTAACTGTGGTACTTACTGAAATAAGATTTCTTTTCTTGTGAAGCAATAGCTGGAATGTACTCTTTGTACATGTGGGTTTGGAAAATAGCCTATTTATTTACAGATAAACATTTATCCAGAGAACTTGAATACCTAGGCCTACTGTTAATTTTTGCTTTGTCTAAGAATAGCAGATTACAAATACGTAAAGTAGCTAACTTTATAAATCTGAGGCCAGGTGACACCCTGATGATATTTTCCTCCCCTTTTGTTCTGGACTCATTTGTTAATGGTCACCAGCAGTTAAGCACTAAGATGTTCATAGGAGAACTCAGTTCAAATGAGCCATTTTGTTCATACCAGGCTATCAAACTAGCCATTGTCAGGCCCAGGGGAGCCTTATTGAAATGAGGCATGTAATTAGAATGAGCCTGATTTACTGAGCTATTCCTCACACACATTGTTAATGTCAGTTATTCCTATCAGTCACCACCAACGGGTTCTGTGGCACTCATGAGAATTAGGTGCTATTAAGTAGTTTAGTTTTAGTAGCGATACTAAGAAATGTCCTGGGAATGGTTCCAGGCCACAGCTGAAAGGAGCCACCATTTGAGGGGGCCATTTTACTTCCCAAGGTCTTAAAGAAACTCAAGCTCCCATAAAGGTGGTGAGAAGCTTCTGAGGTGCCCACAGTGACTGCTTGCGGAGAACCACGTGAGCTGATATAGAAGGTGGAGTAGAATGAGAAGATTGTGAGGGCCAGCAAGATGCCAGCATTCACCAGACTCACGCCATTCCTGGTCACGTCCTCCCCATTTTGATCAGATGTGTAATCGGCCTTGTGTTCGTGCTCTCTGGAGACAAGGCTAAAATAGACACCGGTCCAGACTTGTGGAGGATAGCTCACGTGTTACATCTGCATGATGGATGGAACAGGTGGCAGAGTCAGACAGAGTGTCAGTGCTAATAGGTCTCGGGGGTGTTGGGCGGGGTGGGTCACCCTCAAGCATACATGCAGCATGATGGTCAGATTGGAGGAGGGGACCCAAGTAGTAAAAACAGAAGCTTTACTAGGAGAAGTCTTTGAGGCAAATGCTGGTAATAGACAACATGTTCAGCTGACAGCTTGCCCATCAGTGTCATTCAAATACTAAGAGGCTGAGGCTGTGCTGGGTATGTCTGATTGCACATGTTAGCAGTACAGGATGCTCAGACTTTCAAAACTGCTCTTCCAAGCCCGGTCAGGCTATTGTCTGTTGAAGGACATACACAAGCATTAAAATAATAATAAAAAAAATAAATAGTCAATAACTGGACCAGAATCCCTGCCAACAGTGCATGTCTTTAAAAGAATAAGGTATTTTATCATAACAGTGTGTATGTAATTTTCACATTATACAATTATTACAAATTATAAATTGTAATTAACACTGTATTTTCCAGCAAAGGGTCACAATGAATCCAGAACTATTCCTGGAAGGATGGAGCAAGAGGACATATTGGACAGGATGCCAGACAAGCGCAGGGCACACACACTTACACACCACTTCTCTTCACTATAGCTCATTAGGAAACCAACTTAAACACAGGGAGAACATTCACTCTACTCAGGGTGGAGGTGAATTGAACTCATAACCTATGAAGTGTGAGGCCATAATGATAGTCACTGCATCACATAATAGACAAAGAGAGCTTTGAACATTCTTAAAAGAGTACACGTAATATACAGACATGTATTTTGTATTAATTGTATAATAATGAAAATTCTGTATTATTTTGCTGTTCGTTTTGATCATTAACTGCTAAATACAACTCCAACATTATCTTTTGCTGACGACACACCCATTTTGGGTATCACGGACAATGATGAGAGAACACACAGAGGGGAAGTAAAGGCATTAACCAGCTGGTGCCAGGACAACGACCTCTTAAATTTCTCACCATCAGTAAAACAAAGGAAATGATAATGGACAGCAAAGGGGGGCATACCAGCCTATCTACACTAATGATACTGAAGTTGAAAGGATCAGAAACTTCAAGTTCCTTGGGGTGAGCATCACAGATGACCTCTCCTGGACAACTCACACAGACACTGTTATCAGGAAAGCTCACCAGCAGCTCTACTTCTTGTGGACACTGAAGAAGTTTGACATAAACGTTAGCATCATCTAAACCTTCTACAGGTGTACAATTGAGAGCTTGCTGACAGGCTACATTACAGTATGGTACGGGAGCTCCTCTGCCCCCAGCCAGAATTCACTAGAGAGAGTAGTGGAGGTGGTACAGAACATCACCGGCAAGAGTCTCCCTGTCATCCAGGACATAAACCTCCAGAGGTGCCTGTTGAAAGCACACAACATCATCAAAGACCACAGCCACCAGCTGTTTAGTCTGTTACTGTCTGGAAGGCGATATTCATGTAGTAGCATGGTTGCTCGGAACATTTTGATTAGCAAATGTAATTTAATTACACATTTTTTGTTAATAACTATAACAGATTACACTTATATTTATTTAGCAATTTCATTAAGTAATGCTGTTACATGTAACTAGTTACTCACCAGCACTGCTGACAAATATTTTACATACTGTGCTTTTGGCAATAGAAGGAACAAATTGCATTGCACCCCCATAGCAGAATATGACAGATGTAGCAAAGTCATCAAACTCAAGCCCCTTGGAGTCACCAGGAAGAATGTGTTTAATCACTCTATTTTGGTAAATGATCCTTCAGGATTATATTGATTTTGATAAGCTCTATTTGTGGATCTTCTTCAAACACCACCTGGACTGAAAGCACCGTCACACTTAAATATCTTTCTTAACCTCGCATGCATTCATTTAAGAAGAGTCTTCAAGCATCAGAAAGTCTGCCGTAAAGCTTAGGAACATAGTTTCACCTTAATTCAGTTTGTCATTACACTTGTGTGGCAATAATTATTCAATTAATTATCGCAATTCTTTCTGATCATATGAAACAAAGAATAGGCTTTGGTCACACTGGATTGCAAAAGTCAATATAGTAAAACTGGTTTAGTTCAGTTTTAATGAGCATATGTGACCTTTAGACCCCTGTGGAACTGCTGAAGTGAACCCAATGCAATTATTTTAAATCTTTATCTGGAACATTTCCAAACAGAAAAAAATGCTTAGTTGAAATTTTCCAAAATAATCATCTGAAGTAGTTTATCTCATAAAGTGTTTGTTCAGCAAAAACTAATTTATTCTCAGAGCATCACTTATCGCCCCTGTATGAGGAAGTGGGCAAAATGAGCAAAACACCTAAGGATATATTAATATTAAGGGCATAATAAGGAGACTTGCTGGATTGCTGTCCCCCAGCAGTGACTTGTACAGTATGGGATATTGCAGCATTTTTCACATGGAAAAGCCCCCACTTCAGCAGGGATGAGTGTGGTGGAAATTTACTTTGTGGTTTGAGTTATAGAGATTCCCATAAATGTCAATGATGTTTAGATCTGTTGATCTCGGGGGTCAAGGAAGGCTTTTGGCATCATTCTGGTGTTTATAAAACCACTTCCTTTACCAGAATATCTGAAGGCATTATCATCTCAGAGCGGGCCACTTTTACGGTAGACATATACTGCAGATTGGCATCCAGCCTAATATGACTCCCTTGTGTAACTGTGTTTGCCATTGCAATTTAGTTACGTTCTTTTCCATATGGTGTTTCCTTATTTTGTCAATCCCTGTATCCAATGGCAATGAGATGTCCTGATCCATTCTGACCTTTTAATCAGAGTCTTTCACTCACTGCTTGTGCTAAACATACATCTCAGAGCTTCAGGCAGCCGGCACACATGCAGGCATTTAGCCTGCCTTGAGGAAAGCCCCGAATAGTCAAATATAGGAGCTAAGTTAGAGGGAGCACACACTTCACTGTCTCATTTGTTTTCAATATGCAGCACTTTTGTGCTGATGTCATAAACTTGAAATATTGAAATAAAACAACATGTTCATAAATTTAGTGCATTACAAAGATTTGTTTTTTTACTAAAAGATATTACTTATTTACCTACTGTATATCCCATTGGACATGTCCTAAATGCGTGGCCTCCAACCTTATTTTCAATGAGAACTATTTTATCCGAGGGAATAATCTGGAGAGCTACCGAGTCACAATGGTATAATTTGCTGAGGGGGTGGGTGATGGTCTGATTGCCATTATCAACTAGGAATGATTATAACCAGTCATGATCACTCATTGAAATATAATGCAATATTATTGGTGGTACGGTTGATCAGGTTGTTTTACAGACAGAGAGGAGTGGGAGGAAACTAGTGTCCCTGTAAAAAAGCCAAGACCATTTAATTTCTGTGGTTCAGAAGTCATATTTTTAAGTGTGTCTCTCTTAACCTGAGTAGGTAGAATTACTCAGTCTTAAAGTGGTCAATATTGAGCAGCTGTGAGATCTAAGTCCATCGAACTAACAGGTCCATTTAAGTGGCAAAACTCAGATTGAACACCCCTCAAACAACTTACAGTTACAGGCATTGTACGCAGCTGATCGTGTTTATCTTGAGTAATCATGTAATTTGTTCAGTCAGTGCTAGTTCAGCTTCATTACTCTGGATAAATGTTGAGGTTAGAGATTAGTTGGGACAGTGATGTCACCCCAAACAAGCCCACAAACCATTATTGTATTTCCTGCCAGCTCACATATCCGTTGTGCTAGAAGTTAGATAGCAGGACACGCTAATACGTTACTCCTTCTGCCCCTGCGCAACCAATGTTTTATGTGAGATTTTATTTATCCCTTGTAGCTGGAGTGAGGTGGGGGGAGCCAATGGTAAAAATACATGCAGCATGTTGCCACACTACAGTGTTCATCATCGGAGACAAAATGAAATTCCCTGTACTGCTGCAACATACATATATATAAGCAAAAAAACACAGAATATCATTCATCCTATATATAAAAAAACTCTTATGAGGACTACTCAATAGCTCACAGGCATTGGTGACCACAGGTTTAGAGAGATTCCTGAGAGGAGGAGCAGGTCTCACAGTGAGGGAGCTCCATGCACCATGCACCTTGCACCATGCACCTTACACCATGCACGCTCCATCGAACTGCCGTGCCTCAGACGTTAAAGTGGGGGCTGGATGCTCAAAGCCGTCAGACTGTGCTGGCACACAAGGACGTGTTCTGTAAAAGAATCACAAACTATAAAATCACAGGCTACAAAACACAATTCTTCACCTCTTGTGTGACAGCACCACTGAAGAAACAGATATGACCAAATAAATGTAAAACATCCAGCTGTGTGTGGAATCAGTCCTACCCGAAAAGAAGGGAACTCCTGCTACTTCATAAACCTTCAATTTTCCATGAAGCAGTGAAGTAGAGGCCAGCAGCTGGCCTGTGCTCATGTCTGCCAGCAGCTGAGGTGTAATTTTTTGTGTCACTGTAATAATTCCTGGATCCTCACAGTGATACGCTGTATCACAAATTACCACAGCAGGAATGGAGTTTGTGGATCTCCCATTTTTAATGTGGCTTCTGGCAGCTAGAATGCAATGAGTTTAATAAACCACTAGTGTGTATTTATCTAGACTCTGAACTGACTTGTGGGGGATCATTTTGTAGGCTGTCACGCCTGAATCCCTCTTACCCCGTGCCTCTTTCCATTCTTCTAAATACACAGCACTGAGCGAGACTCAAACAGCGTTACCAAGAATAATAACGGTTCAGCGTTATGGATAATACAGAGGACCATTTAAACAATTAAACTGCCCGCAGCTGGAAACATTTATTCAGTAACCTGACAGCGTGTTAATGAATCAGGCTATGCGCAAAGTACATGTGTACAGGTACAGCATTTTTTTTTTTATTTCATTGCACATTACAGATGGATTGGAGTGTCCAGCATTATTAAACAGTGCTTACCAGATAAATATATCATTTTTTAACGGTCTATGACAGAAAGGGAAGTTTCATGAATTGGAAACATGTCAAGCTGTTCCAGGCATATGCCCCAGGACCAAGGCCCCTGGGCTGGCCTAGGACGGGTCGGAGGGACTGTACTGCCCCTCTGCTGGCTTGGGAAACCAGAATGATTTAGAGATAAATTCAAGTGTGATCTACAGGGTAGACTGCCTCCAGTATCCTCCCTGGGAAAAACAGGATGACGATGAAGGCGGCATGTGAGAGACATGTTTCTAGGATGAGAAAAGGACAACCGTATATTCATTAGTTTATTCTGTATTGATATGTAAAAAAGGCCATTTTGGCTAGCTTGTACTCAATTAAAATGTTTCCATCCATGACACAATACATTCTCATGTCTGCTTGTGCTTATGGACCCATCTGATGCCTTCAGCCAATCAGATTCAGCTGTTGCCATTGAGACACATAAAGCCACTCTTCTTGACAGAAGCAACCAGAATAAAAACAGCAACGTAGGGGGATTTTCTGCAAAGGGTTTTGCCTTTTGTGAGAAAGAAACTCAAGATAACAATATAAAGAAAAGCTGCTATTTTCTGACTCAGCAGTAATATTCATATGGACTCCATTTCTCACCATGCAGTTGCAAATATGGATCGTTAACAAACAAACTTCCTGTCAAAACATCTAAATAAATGGTTCCAGCACTAAATACATCACTTTACAGAGTCGGCACTGTTCGCATGGCACAAAAATATTAACACTTACATTTTTGGTATTTATTTTTACTAAACACAATACAGAAGAACATGTAATTAGCAAATTATACATATGTTTTGGTATTATGTTTTATGTAAGGGTTAATGCATGAGCAAAAGTAACCTACTATGCATTTGGCTTACACATTTGTGCCTAATGGCATTATTTTTGCAAGCCAAAAACACAGTTTACTTTAACACAATTTACTTTAATTAA
This sequence comes from Petrocephalus sullivani, assembly GCA_026780845.1. Taxonomy (NCBI): domain Eukaryota; kingdom Metazoa; phylum Chordata; class Actinopteri; order Osteoglossiformes; family Mormyridae; genus Petrocephalus; species Petrocephalus sullivani. Next base: position 29,227,640 of record JAODKM010000058.1, on the reverse strand, counting down.
AAATTTTGTTCTAGTCTTATAATTTTGAGTAATGTTAGTTAGTAGTTACTACTGTGATTCACCGGCGGGCACTAAGTGTACGGTTTTAGAAAATCAATCAACCATTTGATCAATCTGATTGAAGAATTCAACAGCACCAGATAATAAAATAATCAAACATATTTAAAATGTAATATATATCTGCACTTGCGCCTCGCTGAGACATGTCTAAGTATGCTTTATATAGCTAATAG
>JAODKM010000058.1:29216079-29227307 GCA_026780845.1 Petrocephalus sullivani | reverse complement strand
GTGATGTGTCCAGCACTTGGAGAGTGCGAGTGCCTCCAGAGGCAGTGGATGCCCCCCTCCATCCCATCACTCCATCCTCCTGCTATGGAGTGATGAGAGCCATCAAAGCCGGGGCGAGCGGAGGCTCCGGTGAGGCGGGGGCAGAGTGCGGGCTGGAGAAAAAGCTCCAGATGTGCGTGGTGAACAGCTGGGAGCATTTAGAGTGGAGTCCCGTTGCACGTGGATGAAAGGAGAGCCGTCCAATTACAGCCCACTCCCATCATGCTTTGCTGTCATTTCAAAAGGGGCGCTGGAATATCAATAAGAATGCAGCGGTGTGCGGGGGCCTCCTACATGCTCCTCAGGAAATCATTATGGGATGGTAAAATGCAGGAAGTGGTGGATATTGTGTGGGATGAACTGGGAGGTAGAGAGCTTTCATCAGACTTTGTTAACTGCAGAGGGACAAAGTCAAAGTGGTAAAATATGTAATGTAGGTGTTTTGAGCCTACCCTTATGTTCATAATTACAAAGCTATTGAAACAATTTCCTTTATTTTCAGGTTTAAAAATGTAATAAAAATGGACCAGGATCTGTGTAAGCACAGTATAATCCCACTAACTGGCTTTACTTCAAACAAGAAATACACTCAAATTTCAATGACAGCATTTAAACTTTATTTTAGGGGAAAAAAGACATCTCGGGTGACCTAATCCGGCACAAAACATTTTATATTACAAAAGGAAAGGCTACAAATTTTCATAATTTATACAAATATGACCATTTTCAAAAAATAAAACTTTGAAGTAAACTCTCCCTCTGCTACAAGAGCACAGCTCTGGACGAAGCCACCTTACAAGATCCCTGAGCAGACACGGGGAGAGAGACCTCTCCTTTCCTCCCAGTTTGCTCTTGTTCTGAACATCTGCCGCCGTGGGGCTAAATTTGTGACAGCCAGTGTCTCTATTGGCGACTCGGTGCCAACACTATCACCATGGTTACCACAGTCACCATGGTCACTAAATACCCTTGACCAGACTTACTAGCTTGGTGTGCTGAGAATGACCAGGAAAGCATTAAGGGTTTCTTGAAAATAAAAAATGATAGCGAAACTAGGCCTGAAAAATGGAATCTACTACTAGGCTTTCGAGCAGGAACCTCTGTAATTAAGCGACTCTGTAAATATGATGTGGCCCAAATTCCTGTTCTTCCATAAATCCCAAACCTTTAAGTGACACAGCTGGCTGACATACACAAAAACAGCACGAGATGAAGGAGTTTCTCTTCCACTGGCCAAAAGCTGAGCAAAACTTCACTATTTTTAATTAATCTCGCTTGGGGACTGCTTCATCTTTTTTTCCAGGTTTTTTATATAGGCACTCAAAGTTGGGGGTGTTTGTGATGAAAAGCCAACCTACATTTTAGGCAGTAACAGCTGAACACATGAACTACATGAATACTAAGTATCCTACAAAGAATGCTTAGTTCATAATTTTTCATTACAACACCTCCTTTGTTTCTCCACCACAAAAGATTTAAGGATTTAAAGATTTACTAACGGGCAAAAACGCGCTTACAAGCAGAGATTACACACGGCAATAAGTTAAGACGAAACACTTCTGAATGATAAGACCAACAGCGTCCCAGAGACCTATGTGTAATCCACTCAGGACAATGAGTCAAAGTCTTCTTGGGATAAATACTGACAAGTACAAAAATGCGAACTCATAAACTTTGATAACTGGACTGCAGGGTAGATACGTGGGTCATTATTCCAGAAAAGTGGGTGTGTAAGCCACGCGCCCCGAGCGTGTCCTACACGCTGCACTAGGAATCAACAAGCTAACACTGAAGAAAAATTATGACGAGGATACGACTGCCTAAAGGTCGTACATCCATACAGGTTTTTGGTTTGGTTGGATGTTTTCATCGCCGCTGTCACACGTGATCTCTAATCAGTGGAAGGAGGCATCGACGTTTGGCACCACGCCAATGTCTGGACCAGAAATGGGGCTGGAACGAATGGCCACTTTTCTCGCTTGTGCTCTGTGGCTTTTCGAAAAAAATCAGAGAGGAGGCTTGGAAGACGCCTCCCCATTTCTGCCGCTGGATGCGTTAGGAAGTAGAAGCATGAGCTGCCCCAGTAACAGGGCCAGTACTGCTGTGGGAGCTACAGTCACTCTAACTGAGATGAATTTTCAGTTCCGGCACTCTGCGGCTGCACTGATACCACAACTCATCCGCGCCCAATGAGCAAAGCAGACCGACACTCAGAATTCAAATCAAATTGAGTTCAACAGCAAGTGGAGTCAACTGAACCCCAAACACGAAAAAGGACCATGTTGTTTCAAGACTGTCATTATCTTTGAGTGTCACCCCTGCCGATATAATTCAAACATCAAACCCAATTATATTAATGACATTTTGATAGAAAGCAATGCACACTGAGTAACATTTCATGTGAGAACTTAGCACCCAAATGTCATTGCAGTTTAGCAGTTGTTTTTATCCCGAAGAGATAAAAACTACTGCTCAGGCAGGCATGGCATGGACTACCCAGTAAGCTCATGTACAGGCATTAACGAGCGAGATCTCAGTCAGAAAGGTTTTACAGTCTCCAAGAAACAATGGCAAACTACACGATAAGCATTTCGGTCCAGTTTTAATGCTTTTATGCTCACCGCCCTCTGGACAAATCCCAGCTGAACCCAGAAATGTGCGTTAATTATTAACAAATCCAGATCTGGTTCACTGCAGAACTTCAAGTACATTTTGGTGGCCTACTTCAGGTGAAGTGCTCTGCTGAGAGGTTCACTCTCTGGACTTTTGGAGAGAAGGGGGGAAAGATGACAACCAAGATGTGTTTCCTTGTGACCAGCGACATAAGAAGCAGTCATCTCAGAGACAACAGATCCCAGTGTATCTCTCCACCGTCGAAAGGTCAACAGTTTAACACCAGTGTGTCAAGCTCCCCCCTCACCAGGGCTCAGGGGCCAGAGGCCTTGAGACCCTGCCTCTCCATGATGTTCCAAAGCTTGCGCAGGTTGGACTGCGTAATGACGTCATCTGGCTTGAGCTCCAGTGCTCGGAGGTAATTGGCCTCGGCCTCCTGTAGCTTCCCGTTGAGATGCAGTATGGCACCAAGGTTCATCAAGGCTGCAGGATGCTGAAAGTGAGGTGCAAGCCAGTCAGAGCCTTAAAACTTAACACGTCAGTTTCATACAGTCCCAGTCAATACACATTATACAGCTGGCAATATTATCATTCATGCTAGTAATAATTAGGAGCGATTTTTAAATGATCTATTTCAAGGTTACAACTGAAGCTGCCTTACATGTTAACTTAAAAGGTTGTGAAATAATACTATGCTAGAAAATTTTGAGACACAAACACCGTACTCAAGGACAAAACCTACTGTTCCCAATTTTCAAGCATCTCTTCGTGCACTTTGATTCCCATTATAAGCAGCTTAGGTTGGGTTTGGGTTTGGAATGACTAGTGAGTCCATCATTTAATGCCTCAGAAAAAGAGAAGCTGACAGCATGGTGCATAACACATTAATGTTTCTCCTTCACCTCATATTTGCTGCCTATGTCATTGGTTTATTTAAAGCAGAACGCAATTCCTTCCTTGGGTAGAGTTATGAGGCCGAATCAGAATGTCCCAAAGAGATCACAGAGGCATATCTGGACTGTAAAATTAGCATAAACCAGTCTTATAAAGCTAGAGACCCTGGTTATTTTTTAGGTCAATATCTATTTAAAACATTGAACTAAAAAACTGCAGAGGTACTTAGCACAAGTTCATCAGTTAAGGGCTATGGATTCGGAGTGTAATCATCTACTCAAATGTGCCCCATGCTGGCAGCTCTTTAACCATTCACTAGACCAGTGGTTCTCAACTGGTCTGGCTTTGGGACCCACCATGACCCCTTAATGACAAGTTGCGATCCAAAATTTTCAACTTCTCAAATTTACTGAATGAAAAGATGGTGCAGTTTGAACCTGAAATAGCAAAATAGAATATCACAGTATGCCAACATAGTAAAAACTGATAAACCTAATGACAAACCAAAATGACCAGCAAGTGGCGATGCTAGAGAGGGGAATATTCCCTTTTACACTCAGTTAGCTGCATTTCAGTTAAAAGCAAAACCCTTCAGTAGTACTGTTAAAACCTATTCAGTAACTGTTTTTAACACTACAGAACCGCCGTTTCTCGCGCTAATGAACGTCAAACTCCTATAACCGCCAAGCAAGACGTACATCGGCGTATGCAGCCCTTTTATTTGCGCTAGTGAGCCATTAGTGTTAATACCAGCAGCGAATGTAACACCCTTACCCAGAAAGCCGCAATGTTCGTAACAGAGTCGCTACACTGTCCCGAAATCATAAAGGTGAAATGTTCCCAATTGCAGTTGGTATTTTATAAAATGTTGGATAAAGAAACGCAGTTTATTGGTAATTTCATGTCTGTCTAAGTTTCTGCTAGCAACTGCAATAAAGTATTGCTGTTTTTCTATATGAAGTAAAACTATTTTTATACAAATCAACCCAGGCGAAACACTTGATTTAAAATGGTTTTTATTTAAGAGTAAATGTAAAATGTATATAAATGTTACATAAAACCCACCACAACAAACAAAATAAAAATTCCCACAGCCACTACTCGCACTCTCCTGCAGACATACCGACGACATCTACCACAGGTCTCTAGTCTTATTGCGGGTCCATCTGCCAGCCTGACACTGGGCTGCTTTTCCCGGCGGCAAACGGGCAGCACAAGTGCGGCTGAATCCCTGCTCTCCTTTTCAGCTTCCTTATTAAACATATGTTGCTCACGAAGCTCCCACGCCAGGTCCATAATACAGTTCCTCCGGCTTTCAGTAGAATTAACGCATGTTTTATGTAAGAGGAACGCGTTAATTGCAGCCGTGTCGAGAATAAAGATTACTGTTAAGGAGTGTGAACAGACGACACTCTGCTAATTTTTTCTGCTCAGACAAAGGCTTTCGCGACCCACTGAAAACCCACTTTTGGGTCGCAACCCGCCAGTTGAGAATCACTGTACTAGACCAAATTTAATCTCACCATGACAATTTGATTCCCTACAGAACCATAAAAGCATGTCAGCAGGAGGTGATACCTGCTTGTTTCTCGATGTTTCCTTGATGATAAGGTCACTGCCAGCACACGCGTAGGACCTTGCTAATGACTCCTTCCACCAGCCAAACACCACAGTGAAAGCTCATCCTCGGCGTTATGAAATCGAGAACTATGCTCAGTTTGGGGTAAGATTCAAAGAAGTGCATCACTGGTACGTTTGGGACTGGGGATGTAAAGCTGGCCAAGTTCATTCTTTCCAGCTACAAATCTAACTTAACAGACCAAGTGATATAGACGTCGGGGTCAAGGCTGCTTAAAGGGGAAAACACCCAGGGAAAAGTAACTTCCCTGGAATGCATCTCAGCGGAGTCACTGGTGGTAACATAATACCTGCTTAATGAGCCTTCTAATAATCAGTCATAAGAATATTGAAAGCTCTCGAACTTCTGCCTGCCAATATGCGCCTGTCTGCGGGAGGGATCACCTGCCTCCAAAAAGAGAGGAGTCACAGATACGAGAAAGGCATGACAAAGTCCCCCTGCTGGAGGAATTAGCACAACGGAGGGTAAAACTGGAGAAGAGAAGGTGGAAGAATACACCATCTCCATATGACTGGCTGGAGGTTACTACCTCAGGGAGGGCTTACACTAAAAATCACCGCCATTCCACTAGACCAAAATACACCAAAAACAAGGCCTCTACAGGCCCGGGTTTACAAGGGTGCCTAAGGGTGCTCCTTCCTGTTCTGAACCCCACACTGGGCCTCAATGCCCACACACTCTGCCCTATCTGTTTTTTCCTCACTCCGCCAAATACTTCAGTGCACTTAAAAATATGCCAACAATATGCCGGAGGCTGTGAATTTCTGTTTCCAGAGCAAATTAAATCAGCAAATAATTCAGGCAGTACAGAGACGGCCCAGAGTCCTCCTAGAGGCCTGTCTTCATGTACGTAAGAGGCCGCATTTGTCAGAGGGGTCGAGGCCAAAGTACACGCTGGCGTGATGGAGGTTGGCCCCTTACCAACCTTACCACCCCCTTACGATCCCTGCACTGCCGTATTCATGATTCCACTGTATCTGACCCTACAGTAAGGCAATTCTTGGAGATTAAATACAGTGTTAATTTAAGATGAATGAAGAAGGACATTTCTTCACTATGTGACAGTAAAACTGCTGTGTGGACCTTAAAAGGAGGTCAATATCCTCGAGCAGTGAGTCTTTCTCTAATGTTTAATAAATTTCTCAAACTATGCAGGGGGGAAATCCCATATAGAAATAAAAAGCTCAAATATATTCTGTAATAAGCATACAGCTGTGTGACAAATGTGATTCTGTGTTTAGCAAGCTCCAAGCAATTTCAATTACCGTCAAATATAATTTATCATGTGTAAAACACACTATAGTTTAACTATGATAGATTACACCTTATAAAAATGTATTTATTCACTTCATAATAGCCAAGTAAGCAAGTCTGCCTCAGAGAAATTGCACAGAATTTAGTCTGGAAAAGGTACTCAGTGAATTACATCTAAACCTAACTATTTTTGATGGCTTTCCTATTCTATTAGACACACCCCCAAGGTTTCCCCGATGTTTTGGGGCTGGCTAATCACAGATCTTCCTGCCCCAGAGAGCATGAATTAAAGTACAGCGATCAACCAATCAGAGATATTGATCAAAAGCACAGAAGTAAGGGAGCCTATTTCTTCATCAGAATGGTCCCCAACGACTCAATGAGGAATGGCTGGTAAAACAGCAGAGGTCATTGGCTGTTGGGGTCTCAACTGGTACATCATTGAGTTGGTGTTGGTGTGGGGAGCTGAACCAGGAGGATGAGACAAAGCAGGGACAACAGAGAACTCAGCAGCAGCACCTTAACCTAGGAGAGTGGACCAGCTGGGCGGAAGCTGGAGGTATTTTCCCAGTGATAGCCCCATCCTATGTGACCCTGCTGGTTTCTTATCAAGGTGCAAATGGAAAGCCTTCCATGTTAGTAAGGCTTCCAAAGGCAAGAGGATGCCCCCCCAATCCCATGCTCAGGGGCACCCCATTCTGCACAGGTCCATTAGAGCACACACTCATCAGGACCCCACAAGACATCATAAAAGCACGGGGCCATCTGCAGCACTAACCCCACAGGAAAAATACAGGATCAATACTCTCATCCTGAATTTAAACTTAATATGGTGAAGCAGCAAAGGAACAGCATTCACATTTAAAAAGCACAACAGTATCGCCATCAGTGAAGAAGGTTTTCATTTCACAGATGGCTGGATATTATATTCACTTAGCCAGTGGACCATATCCTACGAACAACTTGTGATGAATACCAATTACACACAAGTCTGAAGAACTGGAGTAAAAACATAAACATTCTTCAGGGTGCATTTTCAAAGTCGATATATTTGGCAGTAAGGGACAAAAAATGTATTTCTCATGGATTACACCATATATATCTATATAAACTTTCCAATAATCTCAGTAGCAGCGTTTAAATAGAAAAGTAAATGAATGGCTAAATAAACAGGGACTTTTTTTCTGAAGCCAGGAGTGACACCTCAGTGACCCCATATTTGTATTTGACAGTCCTTGTGAAGTTACCTACAATAGCAGGCCTGTTTATTGCAAAGTCACCATCCATCCAAAGTACACTTCCTTATTCTGAAATCATCTTCAAAGTTTTCCAGGCGAAGTCCTTCAAGGTCAAATTTTAGACTCTTAAAGCAAACTTTGATACTTAAACATATTCCCCATTAAAGGCAATTTTAAACAATCTACAGACCTTTTAATAAAGCCTCTTCATAACTGGTCAATGCCATACCAAATAACTGGTACTTACACTGGGTTTCAGGCTCGCAGCTAGACCATAATACGCCTCTGCTTCTTTATTGAGACTTGCTTGTCTGCAAAAGAGAAGGATAAAAGATTGCATTTTGCATTACGAAACACATTCTGCCATGTCTGGCTTTGATACAGCTGGTAAGTTCCAAACAAAACTCAGCCTTCAGAAGAGCTGTGGGGCATATTTATTATTTCCTCTGTCATGACCTTTAACTCAAGGTGCCATGGCAAAACCATCCTAGCCATTTCTCAGCAAAACTTCACCTGTCAAGTTAGTGTGTGATGTACAAAGCTGCCTGGAAGGCTGCAGGAATAGGAGGAAGTGGGTAACAGTAAAGGACAAAAACAAGTGATGTTCAAAGGGCCCGTTAGCTTCTGAGATGCGCTGCCAAACACAGCAGAGCTTTGTGGAAGTGTTCACAGTAGAAATAAGTCACTTCAAGCACATGACACCCAGGAAAAAAGTCAAAAGTTTTGCAAAAGAATAAAGCCTACGTCATTCTAGCAGAAGCTACCGGTACTCAGTTGCTGCTTGGGTCGTGTGGCTATCAGACACAAGAAAAGGCTTCTGTAGCTCAAGGCTGCAGATATCAGAGCTCAGTACCTGGGATGAAATCGTAGATGACAGTATGGGGACAATTTGGAGGTAAAGGAAGGCACAATGACTGAATGAGGGCTGTAGGAAATCCAAAAGCATCGGACTTCCCCCCAGATGCTGTTATGGAATATGCATTTTTATATTACTGCCCAGCTGACATTCTGCTGGCTTCAAACTATCAATAAGTTCTGCTAAAACGTTTTTACTCAGTCACTGGAGTCAACTGGAAAATTAGCAAGCTTTGCATGTTCAGTGATGTTTCCTTTCAAAATTAGTTAGTATATGTAAACAATTTAAAATCAATCTAAAGTTTGCTGTTACGATGTCTGTGAGAAATTAAACAAAAATGAGTGAAAAAGGAAACGCAGGGCAGGAACTGCTCATCAAAAGTCGCTCACCCTCCATTGGTGGAAATATCTCGTATTCCAGAGAGATAATATTCAGCAAAATAAATGATTTGTGGGCACTGCTTTGCATATGTTGGCAAAACTCGCACCAACACCAACAACTTGACAGACTGTTGGTAAATAATACATTTTATTTTGCTCGATTCCAAAATATCACAAACATTTCACATATCACAATATGAACTTTTCCCATTATCGTTCAGCACACACATAATGCAGTATCAAAAATAAATAATATATGGTTTTTATGTACAGTATTATGTAAGATGTGGCTATGTGACGGGGCTAACCTTAATTTTAGCAGGGATGATTCTGACAAATAGGAATCATAGAAAGCAAGAAAGAGCAAATGATGACAATGACAGGCTGGCTACCCTGAGAGACTAAATGGCACATATCTGTGGCTAAACTCTCATTATTGGCTGAGTCTGTCAAACCCAAATGTCTTATTTTTTAAGATGCAGTCATTATGTGGTGATACTTAAGTTCTGCTTTGCAATACTGAAAGACGACTGCTTTTTCAATCACTTTTAAAGTGCAGTGCTTCCACAGAACTGATGCTTTTGCTCTTTATTTAGACCCTCATCTGCTATATAGTGATGTAGCCAAGGCCACCTAGTCCGAGACCAAGTCATTACCAAGACCAGAGTGTATTGAGATCAAGACAAGACTAAGATTTAGGCAGGACGAGACTGAGACAAAACCAAGTCCAAGGCAGAGGTAGACCAAGTCAAGATTAGAAACAGGACTAATGATTGAGTCCACATAACACAACACAAAAATGTGGGGCATAGGCACCATCATGGGGCTTGGCAGTTTGGCCAAAAATTTGTGTCTCTGTATAATTTGAACCATATATATTTTTCTTAAAATTTAAATATAAACAGATAAAGCACAGGTATGGCTACTGTATGATGCAGGACCGTAGGTTTGGTCTCAGTGTAAAAACCAACACAAAGCATACACATCCAAATGATAAACTCTGGGTACTAGACAGAGGAAAAGGATGGAGTCTGCACAATAGATGATGCTCCCAAATTTTTAAACATTTTGCCACCTCATGTGACGTTTCATGGCCCAAGCCTTTCATAAAATATTCTGTTGAGTCAAAGAAACAAATGTACGTTTTTTTTCAAATTAGATGCATCTTATTGGTTGCATCTGACCTTTGAAGCAGGATGTTTTACACATTAAACATGAATATTCAGCTGTTGTGATAAATATTGAAGTGAAGTGAAAGTGATTGTTGACACACCACAGCACATAGTGCGCAACAATGAAATGTGTCCTCTGCATTTAACCCAGGTGACATCGTGACACCGCAGGGGGCAGCTACGTGAGCACCCGCGGAGCAGTGCCTGGGGACGGTACCTTGCTCAGGGTACCTCAGCAGTACTTGTGGGTCAGGGACTCGAACCGGCGATCTTTTGATTACTTTTGATTGTTGAGGCATTTTGATGACTTGAAATAAAGCCTCAAGTCGTCAATGTCGGAGAGCAAGACAAAACAAGTCAAAATAAAGTCGATTCCAAGACGAGAGCAAGGCCAGTCTCGAGTACTATAACATTACTGCTATGAGTAGTCTTCCTTCTGGCATGTCACAGAAAAAAAATATCAATGCTTTTTAGTAAGTAAGTCGAGTGATCGTGACAGCTATAGTTACATGGAATAAATAATGAGCCAATGTCAGACAATTCTAATGTTAAGGTCAATTTCAGCAATTATCCTTATAAAATCACAAAAAACTGTTTTACAATTATGAAGAATAACTGCAGGGGCAAACTGCTGTATGATAAGGCTACAATTTGATGAGACTACCATAGGCGAAAGTGTAAGAAGCAGAATGTATCTGGATCCCAACTGTAAAACCATCCCTGTTTTTAACATTGTACCCATGGGAAGAGGATAGCGCAACAATTTTAGCACATTTATTCAATTCTGTATTACACTGTATTACACATCATTTCCTCTGTGGTTTTAATATTGAAATTTGAAAGGAAAAGTGTTACATAGTAGAGGGAAAATGGAAGACCCGAGGTGAGGTATCTTTCAGTATCAAATATGAACAAGTGCACCCTTTTCCAGAGCCTCTGGGTAAAGTAACATAGAGAGTCTACAGCTACACAATGCTAAGATGGATCAAACACGGGCAAAATCAACCCTGAAAGGAGGTGCGATACCAGGATGCGGCCTTAAAATTTAATAATTTTCCAGCTTATCTCCTTTATGTGTCCTCACTCAGGATATTATCGTCTGATGACTTGTGATTTCATCAGAAAACGAACTGCATTTATCAT
>JAODKM010000058.1:29182514-29207431 GCA_026780845.1 Petrocephalus sullivani | reverse complement strand
GGGCACCGAGACGATATAAAGCACGGGAATCAGCCTCGCCCTCTTTAGTCAGATCCCGCAGTGTGCGGGCACCGAGACGATATAAAGCATGGGAATCAGCCTCGCCCTGTGTAGTCAGATCCCGCAGTGTGCGGGCACCGAGAAGATATAAAGCACGGGAATCAGCCTCGCCCTGTGTAGTCAGATCCCGCAGTGTGCGGGCACCGAGACGATATAAAGCTCGGGAATCAGCCTCGCCCTGTGTAGTCAGATCCCGCAGTGTGCGGGCACCGAGACGATATAGAGCTCGGGAATCAGCCTCGCCCTGTGTAGTCAGATCCCGCAGTGTGCGGGCACCGAGAAGATATAGAGCTCGGGAATTAGCCTCGCCCTCTTTAGTCAGATCCTGCGCTGTTGTTTATGGTAATTAAATCTGGCTGCAAATAAAACAAAACATAACCTGACTAAAACATTTACTTTGATGTCAATAACTAGGCAGAACTATTATTTTGCGCTGGAAATTTGGGGGGTAAAAGGCTTAATCAATGTCTAATATTACATTCCTTCAAAGGAAAAGTGAATTCTAATGATTTATATAAATGAACTGAGGAAGTTCATGGTACATATCTTTCTACCTATAAAAGCAGGACTTCTATTACCTGGAACACTTAGGTTACAAGGTCAGGCTTTAACTCAAATGCATTAACAGAAAATATAGTTTGATTTCCTGTTTACAAGTTCATCTGTGCTCTTTATAATGCCTGAAATTAAAAAACTTGAACACACCAAGCCCATTTTTCAGTCATCAGAGGCCATGGGGCTCTAGGTGAGTGTCAGTTTATGCGGCACAGTTGGAAATAGTTGTGTGTGACATCAAAGCTAGTTCATGAAACTGAGTTCTGAAGAGTCACCTCTTGTATTGTCCTGTGTGTTCCAGGGCATATCTTCACAATTAAACACACAGCCCAACAATAAACACACCCAATGCATCCTGTAATGTTGTCACAGGGTATGCGATGGTCCAAACGCAAGCAGTATGCTGATTTGGCCATTTCTTGCAGAAAAGCTGCAGAAAACTTGAAGAGTTTGCATGGACTGATTGGTAGAAAAGTCCAGTTTGGACTGAGTGCCTATTGTAAACCTTATTCTAGGATTTTTCTAAAGAGGGGAGCATAGCAGGGGCCATAATTCATACAGAGGAGCCAACATTCATCAACCAATGATGTGTTTTGAAAAGGTGACTGACAGGGGAGGGGGACATGCCAGGGGCCAATCAGCTTTCAACTTGGGCGGTGCCCCTGTGGCCCCACCCCCATACACTCCCCTGTTTATTACTTGTTTAACACACAGCTGAAACAGAGAAACAGGACGGAATATTGAGGGCTGATTGTCAGTAACTAAGTTATACTTCCTGGAGGTCACCTTACAGGTTCTCTTTGGATGATATCAGGCAGGGACTGACAGTAAATGTTACTGCTACACACCATAGGTCACGAAAACTCATTTCACCAGTAAATTGTGCTGGAATGGAAAGGCTTAAGAGAGATGAAATGAACTATAATCTGTAAGCATTAAATGATAAAAGCAATAAAACTCCCAAGATACAGAGGGTATGAATAAAAAATGAAAAATAAGCCAAAGTAAGCAAAAAAAATATTAGACTTCTTAGATAACCATTATACACTGCTCAAAAAATTAAGGGAACACTTAATCATCACAGCATAACATCGAGTCAACTAAACTTCTGGAATATCAATCTGAGGTGCGATTCCCAAAGGTTATATAGCTGGACTAATTCAGTTGCATGGTTTCAACTATGTAAGTTGCTAAGGTAGTTAGGTACTATGCTTTTGGGAAATACACCCCAGTTATGAATCAGTTTCACCTGCTTTGATGCAAATAAAAGCAACAACAGAACCACAGACCATTTCTCTCTCCTTATCCTTCCTCACCGATTTTTCTTTAGTTTTGCATTTTGCTAGTGCTCTTGTCACTACTGGTAGCATGGGGCGGTACCTGTAGCCCAATAAGGTTGCACAAATTCTCCATTCTCCTCTGTGCCATCACAGAAAGATTACTGTGTCTCCCAGGGAAGTCTCAAGAGCATGGAAGACATACCAGGAGACAGGCCTTTGCACGAGGATAGTGGGACAGAGAAAGGACAACAACCCAGCAGCAGGACCAGTAACAGCTTCTTTGTGAGAGGGGGAACAGGAGAAGCACAGCTAGGGCCCTACAAAATGACCTCCAGCGGGCCACTCAGGTGTATGATTCTGACCAAACTGTCAGAAACAGACTCCACGAGGTTTGCATGAGGGCCCGACATCCTCTAGTGAGGTGTTTCCCAAGCTAGTCATCGGGGAACACTGGACACTCCACGTTTTTGCTCCCTCCCAGCTCCCAGCCAATCAGGAACACCAAATACTTGGTACAGGTGTGATGGGAACTGAGAGGAAGCAAAAATGTAGACTGTCCGGTGTTTCCCTTGGATTGGGAAACACTGCTTTAGTGGGACCTGGGCTCATAGCCTAGCACACCACACAGCTTAACTGATATTCACTAGAAAACACCAGAATTGGCAGGGATGCCACCGGTGCAGTGCTCTCTTCACAGATGAGAGCAGGTTCACACTAAGCACACATGACAGTCTGGAGATGCCATGGTGGATGTTATGCTGCCTGCAACATCATCCAGCATGACCAGTTTGACAGTGAATCAGTGATGGTCTGGGGAGGCATATCTTTGGAGGACCCACTGTCAGACTTCACGCTGCAGCAAAGAGCCCTGAGTTCCTCCTGGTGCAGGACAATCACTCATCACTCAGAGTGTGTAGACAGTTTCAAGATGACAATGGCACTGATACACCATTGATTGGCCCCCATGTTCCCCAGACCTAAATGCAACCAAGAACCTCTGGGACATTATGTATTGTATATTTGACACTGCAAAGTAGGGCCACAGACTGTCCACTGTCACTGATGTCCTAATCCATGTTTGGGAGGAGATCCCCCAGAAATTGATCATCTCATCAAGAACATGCCCAGATGTTGTTGGGAGCACATACAGGCGAGTGGGTGCCATAAACACTACTGAGCTACATGTTGCGTTTTCGTGATTATTCATGCCATTTGGAATAGTCTGTCATTTCAGTTTTTTACTTAGGTTTTCGGTATGATTTTGAATCCTGCTTTTGGTGATTTGGGGTTCTATTTACATAATTTTGTTCTCGATGAATTATGCAATGCACATCAAAATCTTGAATATTTCATTCATCAGGATCTGATGTGTGATTTAACTGTTCCCTTAATTGTTTTGAGCAGTGTATTTATACACATACACACGTACATATACACAGTTTTAGAAGTATTGTTTTAAATATTTTAAGTCTTAATATATGAGGTAGCTATATACAACATGAACACATCTTACCATAGTGCATGTAACAGTTCCCTTTCGTTGGATCAAGCTCTATCGCTTTCAGGAAGTACCTCTCTGCTTCCTCCTTTGCCCCCTGCAGGAGAGAATATCACAGGCATCAGTGTTGGCCATTGGTGGCGAGGAGACATCACAGTCATTCCTTGTAAAATGATATCAATTCAGCCCTGTCAAGCAACAGCAGCTACAACTATCAGCCCTGCTTTGCTGTCGCGTCCCATTAAAGCTGGATTGCCACATACCCCAGAGACTTCACTGCTGTTGTATATGGCTGATCTCAGCCTCTAACTTAAAGAGAAGGTGGCTTCTGTACCAAATATTCTCCAAACGTTCAGTGGTGCTGAGCTTTTCAGTTCAATAAAATGTATTTTTACATAGCGCCTTTCACAATAGAGTAGCCTCAAAAGGCTTTACATGGGTGAGCCCAAACCCCCTTGGTTTGAACAATTATTCGAAAAGAAAGAGTGGACTTGCATGCTAAAAGCAATTTGCAAACTGTGGTCAAGGACAAAGCAAAAGTCCATCAATGAGTCAGTTCTCCATCTTGGCCAATGTAGGGTCTGCATCCATGTTACAGTTCGTAAGTCACATGCAAAATGTCACTCTTCCTTGGTTTACAATTTACTGTACAGTGGCCTATTCTGCGGTGACTTCTATATACAGTAAGCAGTCTTGTGCGGAATTTTTCACACACACACACACACACACACACACACACACACATACACACATACATACATACATACATACAGACCCTTAACCCCTACCGGGCCCTAACCTTAACCATAAGTAACCAACCCAAATACCAATAGACTATTGGCATTTTTGCTTTTGATTGCATTCACAGATTTTTTAGAAAACTGAGGTTATCAAAATGGGGACCTGAAAAAATGTCCCCAAAAGTAAGGAAGTTTCGGGTTTTACCACACTTTGGGAATATTTTGGTATACTGTATAGTGTACATTGAAATCTAGTAAGTCAGTGACTGACTAAGTCAGTAATAAGTTCCCAAAATTCATTCAGAAATAATGTGTATGGTCTGTATATCGCAAGAATGTAGATGGGTGAGTTAGATGTCATTTGAAGTGGCATTGCTTCAAGTATAAAATCTTCAATGATTTTGGGTCAATTTTTAACAGTGAGTTAGAACAGTGAATAGCTGCCAGGCCCCCACCACACAGAGAGTCACATGGCTTCTGTAGGAAACTAAGCCCATCAGGTGAGGCTTCAGCAAGACGGGTCATACGGTTTGGGATCAGCAACTGGGATGTTCTCAGGACAGGAGCTCATCCATGGGTGTTTATTGGTATTTGGGGGAACAGTGAGATAATAAAGGTAAATCTTTTGGAAAGAAAAAAAAAAACATTATGATGAAAAATGACTTCAGCAGAAAGCCAGTCTGTTATTAATTTCTATTTCCATTTGGTGGTGGCTTGAGGTTGGCAGGGGGGTACTGTCTGCAGTAAAACGGGGCACGGCAAACGTGTCTATGTGCACTTAAGGGCCACGCTTTAACGGTTTTACCCAAAAGGGGAGGGAAATGGCATTACCCAGGTGAAATTGCACATATACTACACTGAAGACAATTTATAATGCGCTACGGACCATTGTGTTCACTTCATTTCAGGAGCAGGGCCAGACTGTAGACTTGGGTGTGTTGATTTCAGGGTTTCAACTTTTTATAAAACTTTAGGCTATGTAATTATTCAGTAATTTAATTTATTTATTGACTTTTCCCCCTCTTAAAAGTGTTTTGACACTGATTCTGCGGCAAATAATGAAGGCCAATAATGAAGGATACAATTTGACAAAATTTGACCTCAAACCTTCATTTTACTCTTGATAGAGAGTGGATGGAGACAACATTATCATCCTTTAGTCTCAAACACTGCACTTTGGTCTGTGATAAGTAGTATTCAACGAGTCGGTGACAAAAATAAACTAAAATAATATATATGTGTGTTGTGTATGTGTGTGTATATATATATCTGCAACCAGAGTGCCCAGAGGAAACCCAGGTGACACTCCACAGACATATAGAGTGGGAGTTGGTTATGAACCCCACTAACTTAGAAGTATATACTGTAGCAACAGTAATACACAATGCTGCCCAAAACAATTGATTTGTGTAATATATTTTGAGCCATAGTTTTACCTCATTCACATAGAAAGTGACACCTGTAAAGCCTTCACGACATTCCTTGGGTCCCCCAAACTTCCTCCAGTCCCCTGAACCTTGTCCTCTGTCAAATCCCTCCTAGTCCCCTGATCATCGCTTCCTGTCTTATCCTTCAGTGCCCATTGTGGTCTCTGTTGTTTCACACAAATCCAGAGGCCTGATCTTTAACTTACCACTACTCTTGCAAAATCGTAGCCATTTCTTTCTTGCTCAAACCGTAGACACCCTAATAACCTCACAAAACCAATATGTGGCTCTTCGTAACACTGACGACTAATCTTTACAGGGTAGACATCAGCAGGAGGATACACGGACTCAACACACAATTATTCTACTGTTTAATTGAAAACTGGGCCACTCTGAGAACTCAATGTTCCTGATGTACCAGCTTTATTGGAGCACATCAGTTATCGGGGGAAAAGTTTTTGAGGCCACAGAACCAGCCGGATGTGGATAAAGGAGGCTTTAGAAGAATAAGGAGAATGCACACAGCTCGGGGACAGGCAGGAGGACTCACCATGAGGGCCAGGAGCTTGCCATAGGTCAGGTGGGCGGGGATATGATCAGGCTTAACCCGCAGGGACTCCCTGTACCAGTATTCAGCCTCCGCCAGCTTGTTCAGCTTCATATAGGCCTCCCCTGTGGTGGGGAGGAGCACTGGGTTAATTAAATGAAAATGAAGCCTTCAAGAGGTTAATCTTCAGTGAGCATGTGCTTACTTGTAAAACAGTCATTTAGAAGTTATCCTTTAGATATTATGGAAATATCTACAGTATATCAGCTTCCAGGTTCAATTGATCATATTCACAGAGGAAGAGGGGATGGGATGAACTATTGCCTAAAATCTCATGACTGGGAGGGTAAACACAGTAACATTTCATGACACCCTAAATGAAATCATGCCAAGACGGAGTGTCATAGTCAAATTTTGTGGACTAAGATGCCAGTGACAATTTGAATCACGCTAATTCAGTTTTCCAACATTAGGTTAGCAACTCCTAAACACCTGCCTATAGTTTTGATCTAAATTACACAATGTTGGTTCCTTAGCTGGTATGTTTTTCCAAAGGGGAGCATTCGTATAGAAAGCAATATATTTTGCCTGTAGTAGTTCAGCTGAAGTACCTGGCATAATGGTATTGCAAAATTGGCCCTACTGGGATTTGAACCAGGAGATTTCAGGCTGCCTGACATGTCAGTCAGTACTAAAGGTACTACAGCGACACTGTCAGTATCATCCTTATAAATTGAATTGTCCAGGTCTTAAAAAAATATACAACCAACCTCCCAAAAAAGTAAAGGTAGCTCATTATTTAACTCCCTCATTTCCTGGCTAAAAAACATGCTGTGGTTTTTAAAATATTTTATTTGTTGTGTGAAACCACAAGATAGGTTAATCATTTATCAAAAATATACTACAGAGAAATTGTTATTATCTATCAATAGAGGTTGTCAAATAATTGGTGCTGCAGGGAGTTTTGGCAACAAATCACTTGCTTTTGCTCAGTATCGTCTCTATAGAATCCAAAATATTTCCATGGAGTGGAAGGCAAATGTATTCTGGTGACTAGTTCTAGTTTACTTTTCTCATCCTCATTCATTTTGGTTAAATTTCTCACAAACATGCCACACTTTCTATGAGTGAGTCAAACGTCAAAGAAAAACATGATGATGATGATTTCCTGTAAGAGACAATACAAGATGATGATTGGTTGTAAAAGAGAACACATAATGATGATTGGCTACAAGAGAGCATATATGATGACGATTGGCTGCAAGAGAGCATACAGAGGTCATGCCAAACAGTGGCAGCAAACTTTAGACTGATTTTTCTAAACGTATATTACATAATCTTAAAAAGGAATCATCATCAAAATTGCAGTGCTGGCTAAGTTTTGTTTCCTATGACAGTAAAAGTTTCCTGATAATCTCAGCCCAGCTATCAGTCTCTGCATTATGACAACTGCATATTCATACAAGCAATCTCAATATCAACATTGCAGATTGTCCATACCTACTCCCAACAATCAAGAAACAAATCTTAGAAGAAGCTAATTTCACAAAGCAGTGTCTTGACAGTTAAGTTGCTTTTTTTGCTCCTCTTGACTCGCTCTCGTCTCGTAACTGAGGCCCGTCAGCTGTTCTGGCCAGCATGTTGATCTAAGCGACAGGGCGCTCTGCTCCACAGGCACTGACGCCTGCCAGGACCCCGCACGCATCATCCAGCATAATCCCACTGGGCGCTCGAGCACCTGAAACAACAGACTCTTATTCTCTCCACCTCCGGAAATATTATTGCAGGAAGCTGGAGACACAACTTAAAAAAAATTAAATAAAAAATCTCAAAAATGCAGCCAGAATTTTTTTTTTTTATGTAATAATAACAGATATAAAAAACAGACTGTCTATTACAGTGCTTTCAGTTTTCAACTTTTTAATCACTGATTTTATTGCTCCAACGTGGAGATGGCTTATCCAGAAAATAAATCACAAGGAGAGTAAATATAGCACATGACAGCAGTAGTTCTTTGATAGCAGCTGAAAATTCCAAGTCCTTAAACCAAGAAAATCTGACAGGCTGACCAGGACCAGAGATAATTAGACAAGGCTAGCTGAAGCGGTAATTTTCCATAATTTATTTGGATAAAATTCCCAAAGTGACATATTAAAGTATCCAAAAGTACAGCAAAAATCCTTCTAAGAAATGCACCAGAACAAACAAGCAATTGCACTCTGCAATTATAATAATTAATACTTTATTGATCTCCATGAAAGCAAGCTTGGCCGTAAAGGGCAGCCACCTTGCGTGGCGACCAGGGGTTAAGGGCCTTGCACAAGGGCTCAAGACATGCGGAGACTGGGCTCGAACCAGCAACCTTCTGATACCAGGCATAGAGGCTATACCCTCTGAGCCACACTCTGTGCCAAGGTATCCAAAAGTACAGCAAAAATCCTTTTAATACACCAGAAGGAACAGAAACAAGTGCAGTCTGCAATTATCTTTTCATAGTCTGTGGGAGTATCTGGCTACGGTTTAGTCAGTGTGCTAGCTTAAGACCTGAGGTTAGTGAGCTGCTGTAAGGTTAATTCTTGTTTATTAGTCCAAGCCTGGAATGGCTTTGTACGATTAGCTCCAAGCATAGCCCAGCTCTACAGGTTAACAGTATATGGGTGTGGCCATGTTCTCAAAGTTAGCTGTGGGCATGGCCCTGCTATGTAGGTTAGCTGTAGGTGGGTGTGGCCATGCGCTATTGCATAGCATTATATTTGCATGGGCCTGCTACATAAGTTAGCTTCATATGGGCATGGCTCTACACTATTGGTTAGCTGTTTATGGGTATAGTTCTATTCTATATATTAGCTAAAGATGGATGTGACCCCTCTGTAAGTTAACTGTAAACAGGCATGGCTGTACTATGTAGGTCAGCTGTAAATAGGTATAGCTCTGCTCTGTAAGTTAGCTGTAAATCGGAGTGGCTCTGCTCTGTAGGTTAGCTAAAAGTGGGTGTAGCACTGCAGACCACATTTTTGCTGTAATAGTTTCAAGTTAATAAAATCAGGCCAGCAGAATCAAGGTGAAATGAGCTCAACTCATCAATAAAACTAACAATTTTATCTGTCGTATTTGCTGACATCACAGTGATCATTCCAAAACATTCCAAAAAAGATAAAAGATAAAAATATTCTATTCTGTTCTGCTCCAACATTACAAAGCCAAAGAAAATGATCAGTCGTATGGAATGCGAATGAGATACATCCCTAAGCATCTGTGTTCCCGTGCTATAGGATCAAAAATAATACATTTGGCAAATGGGCCGTGTAAAACCTACCGATGGAGTGGGATGGTTTGCACTCACTGGCTTACTGTAATGTTAGGTTATTAACACAGATTCTCCTTACAGTGTCAAATGAGGAAAAAACTATTAAATCAGGGTTTAAATGACAAAATGACAACTAGCGGAGCAAAGGGCTACACACAGGGCAGGTCAGGATCCAGCTATCTTTACAGACTCAGACATCAGAGCCGGGGGCGGTACCAGTTCGCTCGGCTGGGCAGAGCAGTGGACAGCCCAGCAGCAGATGTTATCAGAGGCCCCTGGCGTGAGGGAGATGGCCCACTGTCACAGCAGAGGCCAAATTAACGGCTTTAATGCAGCGTGGAGCCCTGGCAGAGAGCCCCACAAATCAGATCGCCCTGCCACAAGCCTCCGCATCTTCTTTACTTCCCAGAAAGCTCCTCATTTTGCACAAACTATAGAAAACTCAGCAGATGTAAAGGGCACTTTACTTAGGAATCCTTACACCCAGATACCCAGATCATTTGTACTGCTGCTAAAATTAGACTTAGTCCATCTGGCAGGGGCATAGCACCAAATTCTGGGCCCTATGCACAAGCAGTGGCCATGGCCCCCGTAAGGGAGAGGTTCACAACTACCTACAACTAATCTTACCACTAATCTAAGAACTCGTATATGTATAACAAAAAAAGCCTTATTACACAACTTCTCTGAATTTGCAGAATGCTTAAAAGCTAACAGTAGATGCCACCAAAGGTCAAGGGAGAGGGTGCCTGTCCTCAGACACTATATGCACTTGGACACCATTTAATACATCAATCAACTGATGCATTTACCCAAAATATTAGCATTTACATTAGTTAACAACATTTATTGTGATCTTAAAATTATATTTAAAGGAAAATAAAATTTCACTCCTCAGGGGCCCTCCCCCCACTTGGGGCCCCGGTAATTTAGTCCCACTTTTCACCCAACTACGACGCCCCTGCTAACTGGCGGAGCCTGAGATGAAACATTACCGAGGGCCGTTTTCTAAGCTGACAGAACTGGCCCAGATGAACATGGACTGGTCCAAAGTCGAAGCTGAGGCCAGCTATTTGGCCAAATTGCATCAGCCAAGGTCCACTGTGCCTGAAAAACTGCAAGGGCGGGTTAATCGATCATTCAGCCCAGATTCAATTGTAGTTCGCTCCAGATGCGGACTGAAGTCAGCCTGTTGGTGACCACTGGCCTAACACGAAAGCAAAATGGCCTCACCCCCGATGCCCTACATGACAGAGCCCCCCCCCACAGAGGCTTTTCTTACCCATCATATTGTAGAGGCTCTGAGGTGCAAACTGCTTTGGCATCTTCTGCAGTGCTTCCTTATACACAGAGAGTGCCTCCTGCGAATGAAAAGAGCCAGCGGGTTAAGGAAGGAAGCCGGGGTCATTTCCTCCTGTCTCTGACCTCTCTGTGGGGCCACCAGTGTCATCCGGGCACATGCCAGAAGCTCGCGGCATCCATATACTGCCTAAACATATAAAACTCGGACAGATGCCTTAGGTGGGTGGCAGATGGCATTAAGATTTAGGATGTGACCTGAAGTAAATGGATTAAGTAGGTAGGTGTGCTTGTACTAAAATGTAATTTAGCATAGCGTGACGCTCTGCTTGCGGGTGGGGGTCAGATAGGGCCCTGCTCTACCTCCTGACTGAGCTCCCTCACCTCTTGGTGGCCCTGCTCGTGCAGCAGCTTGCCCAGGTTATACAAGCAGCTGGTGACCGAGCTCCGGTGGGCGTGCGGGTCCTTCAGGTTCTCGTCTGGGATGTCAGCACAGGTGAGGAAGGTGCGCTTCGCTTCCTCCAGATGTCCCGCAGTCATCAGGATAATGCCCGTGTTCAAGTATGCGGCTGGGAGGTTGGCAGGAGAAACAAACATTAAGCAATCAAAAATCAGCACAATATCACGGGCTTCATCATTCATTTGTTGTTGCATTGGCACAAAAATCCATCCATCCATCCATCCATCCATCCATGGTCACAGGATAAAATGTAGTTATGTATTAAAAATATTTTCATTGAAAATATATAGATTAAGTTACAGTGTTCATTACCTGGGTATTATAGAGCACTAATTATTAGTTTCATTAATGACGGAACTTCCCATATGGATTTGGTAAATTATATAATTATATATAACCAACATTTGAAGCATTGATGTAGAGATTACTTAAAATGATCTTCATTTAGAATAATCAGATCCGCAAAGAAGTGGGAAATGTCATTATTGTTTTTGCTGTTGGTTTTTGTGTTTTGCGGTCTTTGTGATCATTTAACGTTAATCTGAAGAGCAAGGGGCAGGTCCAGCGCTTCCTCTGTTAAATGGAAATGGGAATAATAATGAGGATCCATTTTAAACATGTCAGGTGGAGAGAGAGGGAGGCAGAGAGACCTATAGCACCGAGCTGGCCCATCAGACGGCCTGCTGAGCAGAGGTTCCACCAGCAGGAGGGATTCGACAGAAGAGGCCATCATAAGTAGCCAATCACAGCCACTATAAGTGGGCTAAATAAGGGCACGGTTTGATCAGTACCAATGAGGGATGCCGTCCCGAAACGCAGCAGCTCTTAGTCAGCGGGCACAGATGCAGCCACAGGAGGGCAACGGCGGAGGCGAATGGGGGAGGCCTACTTACAAGCCAGCGTGGGCCTGCTCCCGATGGCCAGCTTATAGTAATGCAGGGCCTCCGTGGACCTGCCGTTTTCCTGAAGCAGCAAGCCCCTGGAAGTGAATGGCCAGAGCGGATGTGGGAGACCACTCAGCAAGTGTAGCAAGGACAGTAAGGGCATGCAGTCAAACTTTGCTTAACAATAACTGGAATGACATGGCAGGCACAACAGAGTGCTGCTCCTCCGCAGTTTAGATTCAATGTATGGAGGAACTCTGGCTTTCAAAATGTAAATGGTAAAGAAGAGTTGGACATGAGCCATGCTGTATGCAAACTTTGTCGTGCAGAACTTAAGTATTGTGGTAATACGACAGGCATATGGGCACCTATTGCTGGTCATCATCCTGGGACAGATAAGGTGGCAGAGAAGCATACAAACTAAACATTCTAAACATCAAACCACATCCAGAATTTAGCTCAGTAGAGTTTATGCCACAAATGCAGCAAATTTAGCTTTTTGCCAACTCCCAATTTAAGTTAAAATTTATACTGTTGTATTGGAAGTTGTTTTGCATTGTTTAAATGCTGCCTTTGGTTTTTGAGGGGGAAAATTGTTATTTGCAGTATGCTACGTTTACTCATATTTCAGCTATGCAGCTATTGAATTCAGCTATGCAGCTATTGAATAGAGCCTTAGCAGTTTGACTTAACTTTTTTTCTTAAAAAAGTTTAAAGTTTTAAAATTGATTGATTGATTTTAAAAGATTTTAAAACTGGAAAAAATTGTAGTACTGAATCAGGATATTTATAGAATCAGGAATCGGCACCTAGGTATTGTGATAATATTGTATGGGAAGGTCACTGGTGATTCCCATTCCTAATGTATACTTCAGTCCCATTCAATTAAAAAGCACCTGTAGCACAGGGAGTACTGGTTCATTCAAACTTTGCAATCGCAAACCATTTTGGAGGTCCTATACCTGACACCACTCCCAGCGGTCCCTAGCTTGCTGTCAAAACCAGCTTGGATCCATGACGTGGACCTTGAACCAGGACACACGTGTGCTTGCTGCACACAGCCAGTGTTATTCATAGATTCATAGCTGCTAGACAAAGTTGGGGTCTGGTCAAAACAGCGCTTCACCGGCACTGAACAGCTGTTTGACTTCACAACTCAACCTGCAAGGGGCCACCGATACAAAATCTGAGGGCCAGAGGAATACCTCATTAGATTCTGATTGGTTCAAACAGGAAAACACCAAATAAGTCAGGAAAGTTTACAACATACATTAACTGCATTCGATGTTGAGAAAAAAAAAGTCTTAAGCAGTCAAAGAAAATGAAATTAACATGATTTTTATGTTGGTGATTCCTGGTGTTGGTGAAACCTCTCTTAATGTCACCCCAGTATTTGCAGCAACCATCCAAAACACCATACAATCATGCACTTTCTAACTACTAGAATACACTTGTATTTGGCATTCTTTCCAACACCATGATGGACACATTCTTCATCATAAGGCAAATAACAGTGGGAAACCTACTCACAGGTTGTACAACATGTCCGCCATGTTTCTGCGGTAGTACAGGGCATTTCTGTAGGCTCCCTCGGCCTCCATCACCTTGCCCTGGTTCTTCAGGACATTCCCCAGGTTGCCCCAGGCTGCCAGTGACAGAGGGGCCCAATTAAAAACATATAGTTCACTTTCTACCTTGCAAATTGTTGTTTTTTTTTTGTCCAGAAATCTTTGTGCCTGTCCTGGACAAGGTCAGCTGGCCAAAAGTAGCCTCAGAGTGAAATGCTGCCTTCTGCTTATTAACTCCTCACTCATGGCTTTAGGAAGTAGTTATGAGCAACTTCCTAAAGCACAATCAAATTTTTTCATTGAGGCAGACTGTACTGGGAGTGAAACTCTGCGTTTACCAACTATGGGCTCATTATAGGGTCACCAAGAATCAATACTCACTCTCCCGGTTTCTGAATGACTTCTGGTTTTTGTAACCCTCCCATCCTGCCTAGCCTCCCCCCTCCCATGCATTAAATGAGAATGTGGGCTTTAGGTTGCTTTTTCACCAAGCTTATTGGCTTATTGACTGGTTCCTCCAGCTGAATGCTGTCTCTATTCATTGGCAGGAGGAGAGCCAACCACATGCTATCAAGTTCGCTATCGGCGCAGTTCAGTGGGAGTTGTGGTTTCTGTAAACAAACCCGTGCTCTTGTCATTAATGGCCAGGTCCCCCCCACCCCCCTTCCCCTCCACAAATATGCGATACTGCAAAAATAATCATGGGGTGGGTGCGGGTTACTTAGATAGCCTTGCAGTTCCAAATGCTTGCTTGTTTAACCTTTGTTTTGCTGTCTCTTTTCCGTGTTTGTGTATACAAATATTGTATATTTCAATGAAAATATAACAGACACTTGCAAAGGCAAAGAACACAATCTCTGGAACAAATTCATCTGGGAATCATTATTTTTGATTGTGTGATTTTTTTTTTGTTGCAAGATTATAACCCTTTTCAGCTTGATATTGTAACATATGCTGACACCTTCATATTCATGTTTCCTCCCTAAGACCAGAATCACAATCACTATGGTGGTCAATATAATTAACAAGGGTGGTACAGTCACAGTGACACATAACTGGAGGTCAAAGTTCAAATCCTGCTAGCTGCGGATAAATTCAGTGGCAATGTACAAACTTCTTTATATCCAAGTTTGATGTTAAGCAAATAGATAACGTATAACTGTAAAAAATAATTGTCCTGCATATATTTATTTATTTTCATATGTCTTTTAGCTTGAAAATGAAGGAAAAAATTCTACACTACGAAGTCATATTTGACAAATGCTAATAAATGCTAATTCATGCGGTTATCACATTTAATGTAGCAGGATTGATGTCAGGTTTATTAATGCTGAATAATTCAATACTAAAGTGGAAGCAACGCATTGATGCTAATTGTGTTCTGTAACAGTTGACACTAAATGACACGAGATCTTTAGCAGCACAACACGCAGCAACAGTGAGAAAGCAAACACTTGCTCAAGAAAACAGACTGCAGAATAATAAATTGATGTATTAAAATTCATAGAAGTTAAATGAGCACCGCAATGCCTTCTGGTTTTATTACCTGCAAGCATACATTGTGAACATCTTACTACATCCGTAGCACATACCTAGTTCCAAATCTATTAGCACTACTCTAATCTATTAGCCTTATAGCAGTTACTGCTTTAGTTTTTACCAATGACTTTTAACATACATACAGTAAAGACTTATCTAATAAGGCTCAACCCCAAATCAGAAGAAGTTGGGACAGTATGAAAAATGAAAAAAAGAAACAAAAAAGCAAGCGCAATGATTCTGAAATTTACGTTGACTTTTGCAGATGGTTTGAACCCAAGATATTTCATGTTTTGTCCAGTCAGCTTCATTTCATTTGTTAATATACATCCTTTCCTGTATTTCAGGCCAGCAACACATTCCAAAAAATGTTGGGACAGTAAAGCATTCGAAACTTGTAATGTTGCCATTCCTTCTCACAACACTTAAGAGGTTTTGGCAATGAGTACGCCAGGCGATGAAGCGTTTCAGGTGATATTTTGTCACATTCTTTCTGCAGACACGTCTTAAGGTGTGCAACAGTATGGGGTCATCGTTGTTGCATTTTCCATTTCAAAATTCTCCACACACCCTCTATTGAGGACAGGTGAGGACTGCAGGCAGGCCAATCCAGTACCCATGTCCTCTTCTTCCGCAACTATGCCTTTGTAATAATGCAAATGTCTTGTTGGAAAATATACAGCAGCAAGAAAAAGTATGTCATCGCACAATGAGTTTTTATTGTTGTTCTCATTAAAGACATGAAAGATTAGAAATTTTCTGTGTTATTATTATACCCGCATTATATTTGTTAATACCTTTGACTTGGATGAAGATCAGATCACATTTTATGACAAATTAATTCCAAATTCCAAAATGTCATCTCGACACCAGGATATGTTGCTCTAAAATCTCAATGTACTTTTCTGCATTAATGGTGCCAAGGGCACTGACTCAACCCCAGACCGTTACAGACCCTGGCTTTTGGTCTTGTTGCTGATAACAATCTGGATGGTCCTTTTTGTCTTTGGTCCAGAGCACCCTATGTCCATTTCATCCAAAAGAGATGTAGAATACCATTTCTTCTGACCATAATACATGTTTCCACTGTGTGATGGTCCATCCCAGATGCTCTGAGCCCAGAAAAGGGAACTCTGCTTCTGGACATGGTTAATGGCTTCTAAAGTCTTAAGTGACATTTGTAAATATAACCCCGTGTAGTAGTGTTGGAAAAATGTTTGCCAAAGTAATCCCTTGTCTATGTGGTTATATTGGCTATTGATGAATGACTGTTCTTGATGCAGTGATGTATGAGGGATCAGAGATCATGGGTGGTCAGCTGAGGCTTGCACCCTTGCCCTTTATAAACTGAAATTTCTCCAGAATTGTTTGATGATATTATGCACTGCAGAGAGAGAAATATGCAAATCACGTCCAATATTTCTTTGAGGAACATTGACTTTGAACATTTCAATGTTTTTTCTAATGTATTAATTGACAAATTAACTTCATTAAACTTTGTTACTAGCCCTAAATTGCCCACATCTTTTCTGGAATGTGTTGCCGCCCGGAAAAAAAGAATGAACGTATATTAACAAATTAAATGAGGGTAGCTAGACAAAACGTGAAATATTGTGGATTCACACTGCCTGCAAATGAAATAAAAGTCAAAGTAAATTTCAGAATCACTGCATTTTTTTTTTTATTTGCATTTTCCATACTGTCCCAACTTTTTCTGTTTTGAGATTGTATTTCTACTGAGCTGTTTGGAAGACAACAGTATAAAAGCAGCCGTGAATTGGACAAATGCACATATAATGTGTTTGATGGCGTATGCGGGTTACCTTTCGCAGGGTTCACGAATATCCCTGACTTGTAGAGCATCTCCTCAGTTTGCCAGTCGCGGTTCCTCAGCATGGTCTTCACGCCGTAGAGGACCAGCAGGCTGGCACTGCAGTAGAGCACGAGAGCCTTGGGAAGCCTACCCCTGAGTCTGATGTATAGGGAGCGTATGGCCACCGTCACCAGCAGGCAGAAGCCCATGCTAGGGATGTAGAGGACCCGCTCGGCTATCACGAATCCCACGTAGAAGAACAGGTTGGTGGCGGGGAGAAAGGGGATGGCTAAGAGGCTCAAGGAGAACGCCACTATGTTCTCTGAGCCGGGCAGGAAGCCCGTCAAGGCACCATGACTACCGGTACCGTTGGTGGTACTTTTCAGGGATGCCGAGACAGCATCTGAGTGGCAGACATGCCCGTTGGCACTGGGCATCCCATTGGCAAAGTGGGCCCTCCCACCAGCCACCACCAGACCCCGGAGTCCAGTCCATGCCAGCAAAAGCAGCACGGTGTAGAAGGCCAAAGTGTGCAGGTTCCTCCAATCAGCAGTGTTCCCGAGCAGGGGCACAGCGTCCATGGACCAATCAAAGCTTAGCACATTTGGGCATAGGAGGAGCCAAACATTGGCTGCTGGCAGGTAGAGGAAGGTGAGAGTCCTGGCCAAGAGGCTGGGCGAGTCAGCAGCCGGGTTGTCGGAGTTGGAGAAGCTGGGAGGCTTGTTGCCCATCCAGTAGAGACGGGCCCCCAGGAGAAGAGCTCCCCAGGCAGCCAGAAAGCCCACCCGGCCCAGCAGGTAGGTGCTTTTCCTCTACGGCAGAAACACACACAGGTGGCAAAGTCTCAACACACACAGAAGTTCACGATTTCACACCAAATGTTAAGCTGGGGTAGATTTCAAACACTGAAATGTAAGATTATTTGCAGCACGGGCCCCCCTTGTAAGGAACGATGCAGGAACAGCGGGTTTGAGAGAGACGGCTGTTTCTGCAATGCTGTTTGAAGTGCACCTCCATGCTCGATTTAGCTGGCCTCGGCCTCGCTCCGTGTTGCTGAGTTTGATGAATGTGACCACAGCTGCCAGTCATAACACGATTCTCTGCCAATTAGACACCCGAGACGTAGAAACAGGGACGTCACACTAAGCCACATTTACATTAGCTTCTCACACAGCACCAAATGGGACTAAAGAATTCTCTAACTAATATTAACACCTTACAAAACACTAAAGTTTTATTTCCACTTTAGTTCCACTTTGGCCAATGAGCCATTCTCACTTTCATTACAGGAAGACCCTTAAGCAACATTATTTGCAACTTAATGGCATATTTTTGCTCCTTTAACCAGCACAGTGGAGTGTGACACACGCCTCGCCTACCACCACATTGGGTGGTATGTAGTAAGCCCATCCATCACGATTCAAACTAGGATATTACACTGTTCTAACATAGAAGTTATGATGTATTTACAGGCTGTTGAAATATTTTTCTGCACATCTACGATCGTACTCAAGCCATACCGATTCCAGCGGGACTGAGAAGGATTAGCTGAACCTCAACTGTTTATTCTGCCGCAGTTTTACGGTTTCCTTTTCCCACAGCATATTTAAACCCAAAACAAACCAGGCACGTGTCCGGTGACCTGTGACTCTTACAAGGGCCCAGTAATGCGAGGATGTCGGAGGTGTGAAAGGGGCCGACCATGACATTACGACACGCAGCGTGTGCTTGATCCGATTATGTGGGTCAAGAAAAACAATACGGCAGATGAAGTTTAACTTACTTTACAAGCGTAATTTGATAGCTAAGCTTAAGAGAGAAGGAGAAAAAGAAACAATACATTTACACCAATGATGACTAATAAAGTAACTAATGTACAGCCCCTTTAAAAACATAGCAAGTTGGTCCAAGCACAAAGACATGCTACTTCAACAGGTTATCGGACGCTAAAAAAGGTCACTCTTTCACTCCGAAAATAAAATGTTATCTGGTGTGATTGTCCTCACAGGAGCTTTAGTGAAAAAACATCCACCTAATCAGGCAACAAGTGGTACACCCTGCCATTGTATAACACAAATATTATTATTATCATTATCATTATTATTAACAACAACAACACAATAATAATAATAATAATAATAATGAGGCCGACAAAAACAACATGAAGCGGTAAAACGAGGTGGCCAACAATCTGCAGTGGGCTAGGTGGACAAGTGCCTCAGAAATAGTTTGTGCCTGAAACTAACACATACCTGAAATTGTGGTCAACATAGGTGACACGATCATCATATGGAAAATGGAAGTTCTGGCCAAACGAACCATTTGAGCAAATCATCCAGACTTCAAAAAGGAGAAGCAACGACTGCCGACCTACGTAACAATCCCAGATGGCAACAACATCATGCTTAAAGATGCTGAAAAACTGGGCAAATGCAAAGTCCTGGAGATTGAGACCAGCTGGATGTTGGGTGCTACGACCAGAGTTTTGCTGGTAGTGATTGCAGCTCTTGGCACTATCAAGAATGCATTTGCCAAGAACCTTCAAGCGATTCCTGGTCACAACACAGTCCAAAAAGTGCAGAAGATGGCACTGATGGAATCTGCTCACATTCTCTACAAAGTATTGGGCTAATTACTTTAGGTCCCTGGTCAGGACATGGACTACGGAACAGCTGCTAGCAAAAGCCGAGAGTAAGAGAAGAAATAAAAATAATAATAATTATATTTTTCATTAGCAGCCTTATGTTGACTTGAATCTCAGTATCTCAATATTGCAGCTGTTCACCACATACACACATACTGTATTACAAGTCAGATATAGACAGTGCACTGCCCATTGCCCTACACCCGGTACTTTAAGCAATACATCCACTAACAACTGAAAGCAGACATAGTGGGATGTTTCCCCATCAGTGTATATTATTAATTATGGATCTTAAACGAAAATGTGATCAGCTGTGATTCAATCAAGCCAAACTTGCCATCATAACAACAACAATAACAACGATAACAATAATAATAAAGTGTAAGATTTAACTATAGCCTAAAAAATAGAATTCTATGCAATACATAGGAATTACCATAACAACCAACAATATTTCAGCAAAGGTATCAGTTTCCAGTAAAACCAAAGACTATTCTTATAGAGGTTCACGGAATTCTAACTGAGGAAGACATCAAATAACGGGCCAAGTCTTCTCTGGGCCCATTTCAGCACATTTCATATCCTGGAACACAGCAGGGAAGCTGAAAGACGCCCCGTGAGTAAAAAAGTGAACATCCGGCGACAGAAAATGCAAATGGTCTGACCCCTGACGACCCCTTGTGTCTCCTATTTACACACACACAAAGGAAGCATGGAGGACAGATCAAAGTAGGTCAGTGAGAGTGGGCCGTTCATAAATAAGTCTGGCTCCCCAGAGAGTAAAGGTTAATTCCAGACATTTATCACAGGCCCTCATTAAGATGAATGAAGGGTGGAGAGGGCATATAAAGGCAGCTGTATGGAATGTTCCAGAAGCTTACGATGAAGACTGATGAACAGAGGACAGGAACCGTCATCGCCATCATCATCACCTACGAGGCACAGCGTGCCACTGGGAACAGAGCCTGCCGTCAAAGAAAATCTCAAAGAGACAGCGCGATGCCACAGATAAAGGGTCCCGTTGATGTTAACGTTTAAGGATAAGCTAAGCTACACACTTCACTGAAGCATATCCGATTTGGGAAACTCAAGACTGCTATAGCAGGGTCATTCCAGTGAATGAAACCAGTTACAAGTATGGGTCTGTAAATGTTGTTCTACCTGCTGTGAATCTTCAGCTCGGCTGTACGGAACCCTCTAAAACAGTGGGCCGCTTATTTTCAATCCAAACACTCGAGCTGGCTAATTTTTTTTTTAAAGCCACAGCTAGCCCCAGTGACACAGATATGAAGGGTCTGAAGGTTCTTGGGGTGTTCAGCTGCATTAATGAATGGACAGTGGTAGATTAAAAAAAACAAAACTTCAGAAGAGCCCAGTTGAACAGTCTTTGGTTCTGCTCCAAACTATAAAGGGCTCTATGGGAGCTAGACTGCCACTGGATATCCGTTCATAGATGTTTGTGTTCAGCTCAGTGAGCTGAAGAAGAAACATGAAACCTATAGCCTTATAGCCATGTGACATTTTCTCTAATCCCGACAGCTGGTTTGATTAGGAGTAGAGAACTTGTGCAAGGTACTGTCACACTGTGTGTGTGTGTGGGGGTTTGCATAGATCACAACAGGGGACCAAACTGTCCCCAAAGTCTGGTAAAACCTGAAAACTTCCTTACTTTTGGATAACCTCAATTTTATAAAAATCTGTGAATGCAATCAAAAAAGTAAAAATGCCAAAAGTTTTACATTTTGGGTGGGTACTTATGGTTATGGTTAGGGCTGGGTAGGAGTTAAGGGTGTCATGTTTGCGATTAGAGTTTTTACCCATAGAAATGAATAGATGATCCCCATTTAGTTAGGTACGCGAGTCTGTTTGTGTGTTTGTGTGTGTGTGTGTGTGTGTGTGATATGTAAACAGAGGAATGGGGGATTAGCATGTGCCACTTTCATTGTATGTATAATTATACATTAGTGTAATCATACATACACATTAGGCATCTTCCTTGTGTGTACAGTCGCATATAAATGGGAGGTTATCATGTAGAGCTTTGTTCATGTGTATACTAGCACATAATGCAAGTGTGGTTACATTTCCAACTCGTTACTGCACCACAGGGGGGTTAGGCCTCAATATTCAGCAATCATGTCAGGAAGACCAAGTCAAATCAAGTTGGCAATCCGTGACAGCAAAAAAATCTATAACCACCTCAAAGTTGAAGCTGAAACATCGGTTTCATTGATTGTCTGCCCCACAACGTCATTCCTACACACACAAAGGTATCATATGACTATATAAGAGCTGTTAATTTTTAACGTGTCTCTTTGTTGAGTCAGTAGGGTCAGTCTAGGCACACTGTAGCCTCCCATGGCGTCACGGGGAAGATCAGAAGAAGCATCGGCATTGGGATGCAGTGGGTACTTTAGGGGAGAAGATGAAAGCAAACAAACTGTATGCTGTTCAGCAGCAAATCACCAGGGCGCTTGGTAGTAAGGCAATTTATTTAACCCCCTACTGCTGCTGAAGACCATCCTTTCAGAAATTATTGTCTGAACTTCAACTGACCCTGTGTGAAGGCCAGTTTAAAAAGCTACACCTCACCAGGCCCAGAACTGAACATCCATCTCAGGAGAGATTACAGTAGAGTAAATGTAGGGAAGTACTGGGCCAAGACTCCCTATTCACAGCATTTCAGAACCACTGGGAGGGGGAAGGGGTTCTGGGGAACCTGATGCTATTTGAGAGGGGGGCTGAGAGAACAGGATAAAGACGAGAACCAGGCTACTTCTATAGCAGACCAGGGGGCCACATCTGCCATGATGTCCAGAAGGAGCACCCTTCAGGAGAGGAGCAGTGCAGACCACCTTCCTTAGACTGAGTCAAAGGGACACTCACTTCCAGGTTAACAATGGCAACAGAAGATTTACATTTAGTTACCAAGTCTTGGTCCTGGACCTAGTCTCACTAGCTGGTGTACGTTAGTCTCTCTAAGGTCACGGGACATTTGCTGGCCTGGCCTCACTAGGCAGTAGATGTTAACCCTTGCCTGCCAACATTTAGGTTTCAAAATAAAAGAGCTTCTTTTTGGTGGGGGTGAGGGGTGGATAAGAAGACAAAGAAACAAAGAGATAGGTAAATAAATGAATAAGGATCCATTTTTACATCAGATAAGATTGCTAGTTAATTCATTCAGCATTCAGCTGGCCTGCGCAGAGAGCAGCTGCACACACCCCTTGAATCGAGCTGTGGTGTAGTGTGGTGACGGGTATGTTGATTATTCATATTAAAGTTTTAAGGCCATGCAAATTTGTTTCCCGGGATAAACAACGAAATGGAAGAGTGTGTTGAAATATGGGATGAACCTGGGAAAAACAGGAATGCTGAGATATTTGCCAGTATTGGTAAACCGTTCCCACCTCCTACCAACTTCTATAAATCGCTGTTATCCGAGAGAAAAAGCAAGTGAACGGCTCTTAGGTAGCTGATGCATATGGTGAATTCCTTACCCTTCAGGGGATCTTTAAGCCCACAGTACAACAGCCCCCTGCCACAACTCTAATACGGCCAATGAAAGCTCTGTCCCTTTTGGTCTCTGCCCCAGCCTACCTCAGAATAAGTGGTTTAGCACAACTGGTAGGAGGGGTAAGGGGCGTTTTTTTGTAATACTGTCTCCGTCCAATTTAGTCTTTATGAGGTAGGCGTGTAAAGAAAATCTCCTTGGAGATAAAGTGTAGAGCAGACCAATTAAGAGACTCTTTTGCATTCAGAGATCATTATTCTGGACACCTATAGAGAGAACAGGAGAAAAAAACTGCAGAAAAAAATTAAACACTCTGCCGCTATCCATTCTGTAAGAAAACAAGGCGCCATTAACAACGAAAAAAATAAAGGAAACGCAGACAGCTGACAGAATTTGGAGCGGTACAGTGAATCTCATCTCATCGCCTCGCCTTTTGCAAAACCCTGCTCTATAGCGGGGACATTTCCATATGGTCTAGGGATCACAAATCCATTTGAATAATCTTTGCAGTGTTAATGTTCAGTCCCCCATCAAACCAGAAACCCTGACCAGCCTGCTGGAATTAGACCGGCGAATCTTGTGAGCTCTACCCAGCCGAGTAAAACCCAAGGCTTCAGGTACGAGTTCCACCCACCCAGACATTAAATCACACGATAAACAAGGTCGTCTTGAGATAGCATCCTGCAGGTCAGACTTCACTGAACCTGCCAAGTAGCCCATGAAAGCCTGAGGTGTTCAAAAGCTGCAGAGCAGAACTGCTGGATTTTTGCATTTACTTTTTTTATGGTTTGGAGGTTTCAGAGATTACTGACAGTAATAAGACAATGCCTTCTGAGATAGATACTGAGATAGATATCTGTGCCATATCGACTTAGATTTTATTTTGAATGTAATAACTCTTTGGCTAAAGCTGTACATCATATGCGCTACTAATTCTGTAGATTTCACATGTGTGATGCAAACAGCTCTGTCCTCTTTAATAAAGAGATTCACCTGATTTCCCCCGCATTCTGTAACTCAGTACATTCACAGTGAAACCATTGTGCCAATTTCTGCTTTGACTAAAGTACTACAGGCTCCCGATTTTTAAGCTGGAAGCAAGCGAAGCACAGATATAAATAAACGCAGGAAAATATCACCTATTAACCGTATTGAATATCTTCATATTTAAAGGGTCATGTTACCTGCTGATCAAACTACTAATGACAGAATAAACTTGAAATATGGGAACAGAGGTGGTTGGAAGTGGATCTCTATATCCAAAATGTAATTTTACTGGAAATATTCATTATGAAAAAAACCACAGTAAAAGCTGCAATCCAGAGTACCGGCCAGTCCGTTCCTCTCGTTCTCTGTTTAAGCACTTTGGAAAAACGACCACGTCCAGTGCGACCATGATCCAAATCCGTTACGACAGAACGTCAGCTGCAAGACACTTAAGGGGGAAAAGGAATTTTGTTATTATATAGATTGACCTGATTTTGAGAAACACGGAAACAGCTTATCTTTGGGCAGAGTCAGTTTACTTCTTACTTAGAGCTGCCAGGTCTGGGAGACCAAAGAAACGAGAGCTGATTTTAGAGGATTAAGCGGAATATTTCAACATTGTGTTTGGTGTAGAAACAGACACGGGACGGCTGCCGGGGCCAAACAGGGCTGACATACTGTTAAACTGCCAGAAAACACACAGGCCTACTACGCACAAACGTACACTCAAATGTACACACAGGCCCCACTACACACAATCATACACTTGAATGTACACACAGGCCCTACCACACACAA
>JAODKM010000058.1:29162124-29182274 GCA_026780845.1 Petrocephalus sullivani | reverse complement strand
CACTCTAATGTACACACAGGCCCTACCACACACAAACGTACACTCTAATGTACACACAGGCCCTACCACACACAAACGTACACTCTAATGTACACACAGGCCCTACCACACACAAACATACACTTGAATGCACACACAGGCCCTACCACACACAAACGTACACTCGAATGTACACACAGGCCTACCACACACAAACATACACGCGAATGTACACACAGGCCCTACTACACACAAATGTACACTTGAATGTACACACAGGCCTACCACACACAAACGTACACTTGAATGTACACACAGGCCCTACTACACACAAATGTACACTTGAATGTACACACAGGCCCTACTACACACAAACGTACACTTGAATGTACACACAGGCTCTACCACACACCAACGTACACTCGAATGTTATGTGTCCTGGAGTTGCAAATTGCACCTGTACCTCACTGGCAGGACAGGCAGCAGACACCCAGTGAGCCAGTTAATGCCAGACGCGACAACGTGGAACTCATGATAGACCATCCATCCATGACGTTCCTGAAAAATCCTCTAAATGGTAACACCAGCTGACCCTCGAGAACCAGCACGGAGGGAGCAAAACCCAGCAGAATAAAAACCAACGGCTACAAGTTGAAAACGCAACGGAAGTTCCGCTGAACCTCTACCGGGCCAAACAGAGTGAACTATACATGTACTATACCGTACTGTACTATACTATAAACAACCAAACCACCACAATTAACACAATAATAATGAATTATGGCACCAAAGAAAGCCAAATTTTTGCTGTGGCTAGTATATTGGTTCTCTTGCATTGACAATGCTGGCTAAACACCATTCAGAGCAGAATGTTACAGGAAAGGGAAAAAACTAAAAATAACATAATGGAGCTTCAGTGATAAAAATAAGTTTACAACGAGCGAGGTCAACAGTTATCAATATCTGAGACAAAAGTACAGGAGCTCTCGAAATTCAGAAGCTTGTCTGCTTGTGACTGCAATGGAACAGGCACCATGTTCATTCACAGTAGGCGGAGCCCTGTCACACAGTGCGGGGGAGGTCCTGAATAATCAGCATGTTGTTCTACCACTTTAAGGGAATACAAAATAAACTAAAGAATAGCATCAAAAAGTAATTTTTATTTGAAATTATTATTGCACATATAGTGCGGTTAAATAGTACATTTTTGCATGCTTATTGATTCGTAATGTCCCATGAATATACACTAAAATATATATGACTATGGATATATATGGATATGCATGTCTCCCTCCTCTAAGAGAGTCTAGCTTGTAAGTTTTGGCAGCAGTACGGCAAGAGAAATAAGTATAAATATAAAATAACATGACAGAAATCAGGGCTTCATGTAGGAATATCCCATCCACTCAAGAAAGCAGAGCAACTAATGAAAATTAGCACTAATGCTGATAAAAAGCATGATTTTTAGCACAAGAAACCATTCACTTTGAATCATTTACTCAATTTTGGGACATTTAGAAAAAAAGGTTAACGCTGAAAAAGGCAGAGCAGAGCTCTGACAAGGCGTAATTTAGACCTAAGAGGCAGAGCTGGGTTCCCGTGGGCTCCATCTATATTTAAACCATGCATGTAATGAATATGTACCTTAATTGTAACAAAGTCTCTCATATAACAAAACGCACCACATTACATGGAGTTTGTTGTATGCAATTCCAAATTCGAACCATGCCCGAAAAATTATATTAATGATATCAAAATGCTAGAACATCATACTTAGCAAAAAAAGCAAAGGAATTAAACTATGACAATTTTATTTAAAAGTTATGTCAAAGCTCAAAAGAGCAGATGGCTCACATAACCCAGGAGTGCTGAGTGCCCAGTGGACTACGACAGCATGTACCCTACACCGGTGAGTGCCAGTCACTATGGACACAGACTGGGGACACCCCAGGCATGCTAGCAGGACTGGTGGCTGATTTGGGCCCAGCATCACCTAGGTGAAGATGTATCCATACCCTCGTGTGAAATCCCTGTCTTGAATAGAAACAGACTGAACAGTATAATTTTTTATATATTTTATATATATATATATACATATATATACATATATACACACTATATATATATATATATATATATATATATACACACACACACACACACACACACTATATATATATATATATATATACACACACATATACACACACACAAACATGCAATGTTTTCCGTGGTAGCTTCACTCCCCCGTTAAGTGTTATAACAGAATGCATACCATCTGTACCTAACACCTGACCTCAGCCCTCTATCAGAAACACTTAGGAGTAACGCAGTTTAACTTCAGCAGCAAGTGCCTACCATAGTAGTCTTGTCATAGAGTTACATGTTACTGCGAGGCTAACTGCAGCACAATACTGCAGACGAGGCTAGCTGCCGGAATGACACGCCTGAGGGAGGAACCCACGCACAACCCCACCCTCCCCCAGAGGAACGCTCACTCAGGTTACACGGGCAGTTTGTCTAACAGGACGGCAGAACGCATCGCAATGATCACTCCGTGGAAAACAGGAACACTGGTGAGACCACCGTTGTTATTCAGAATCTTCACTAAAATGGGGAACCGTGAGGCAGGAGGAGAGGGCTGAAGCAGCTATGAGACTGTATCCTCAAACCGCCTGTTCATATTCTAATAAAATTCAAAAAGTTTTAAAAAGCCATAAATCCGCTTTGTGACACTAATCCGGGCTTTAAAAAAGAAGAAGATAAAGTGAATGTGAGCGGGATGTCACTCGGCCGGTCTGAGGAGCCCCAGACCTTCCAGGAAGCTGGAGGAGCGCCGGGCGAGCTCCCTCGACCGAGGGAATCACAAGTCTTTGTGGGGGTTAAACCTGGTGCCAGATGGTCGCCCAGGTCACTCAAGGTTCATCTGGAGCTTAATGCGCTACGTGCATTTCATGGGCCAGAGATTTACCCAAAAAACAAACATGGGTATTCCCGGTTATGTGCCCTGTAAATACCATTCGCATAACATGGGATAATATCGGGGCGGGATTTAGCTTGGTTTGACTGAGGGCGCAGTGTGTTTTTTTATTTATTTATTTTTTAATTCTGAAAGGTACATATAACATGTTTTATTGTATTATTAATATATAATTAGCACGGTGGTACATTTTATTTATTGTAACTGTATATTTAGGTTAGTAGCAACATGTTTGCTTAATCGGCATGATTTTGATAATCATTACCTTGATAAAATCGATAATATTTAACCAATCAGTTAGCGGAGCAGACTATATGCAATGGTACTGGTAAGTCATGGAAGCTGAAGTGGAGGTGAAGAAAAGGTCAGCTCAGCCACAGCATATTTTAAAAAAAGAGATGTTGTGAATAAACCAGGTTAAAATACATCTGTGGTGAGACATTGTGCAGCCCTATATAAACTACTCGGCTGTTAATAGTGGCTACATAATCCAGCAGTTGTCGCAGCATTTCCAAGATGTGGAAAAATCTCAATGAATTTTGTTAATCCGATCAGCCAATCAAATGTCAGTAAAATGACTGGCAGAGAAGTAAATCTCTCTCTACTCTGTACATTTTGGGTTACAAATCACAAGCCAAGCAGAGGTGAACATTATCTCGGGAGGGCGAGACGAGCATCTTTGGGGGATGTACCGCACCCCACCATCCCCCTAGATCCAGCCCTGGATAATATGGTAAACATGGATCATTAAATGTGGCCATGATTACACATCACAAAAAAATCCCTCCCTCTCTAACTCCAATAAAGACATCTTCTGAGGCCAGAGAACAGAGTGAGTTTGAGTGTTCCTGCTAATTGCCTTTGTTAATTTAGTAATCAACACAATCGCCCTCTATCGTAGAGTGAGTCATTCATTAGCCTAGCCGACTGGGTGTACAAGCTGGAGGTAACCCTTTGGCCTTGATGCAAGATAAAACACAATCAGCACAGATAGATATTCATTAGCCAAATCTAGCTATCAAACGTTATTTTATGGGCCCCCAGACTCAGCGAATTAGTTCTGCTCCAACTCAAATGTGCAAATGCTGTGTAGTTAATGGACAAATTGAAGATTATTCCAGAATGCAAACCAGCTCTCTGCCAACTAGATCCCATCAAAAAGCCTCAGGCACCCCTGAAGGGTTGCATCTTCATTACCAGGCCTTCTTCCTGAATCCTGCAAAGCATCAGGGACCTTTGCTTAAGAACTGAAAAGCTAGTCCACCCTTATTATCAAATACATGTCAAATATATAATATATAAATATATAACAGTAAGCATATTTTGAATTAGAATTTCAGCACCAGCCCTCCAC
The DNA here is from genome assembly GCA_026780845.1 of Petrocephalus sullivani. NCBI lineage: Eukaryota > Metazoa > Chordata > Actinopteri > Osteoglossiformes > Mormyridae > Petrocephalus > Petrocephalus sullivani. Next base: position 29,177,961 of record JAODKM010000058.1, on the reverse strand, counting down.
CAAACTCAGCAACACTGAGTATGCTATAACCAGGGAAGTAAAGTCTTACGCTCATAGATCTTACCGATGCATTTCTTTTTTTACTTCTCATGGCTTAATACCTATACTGGCCTGTGTGGCCCCAAGGGGTGTATCCAGCTATTTATGTAGCTGTTCCATGACTTTCAGAAACCTAATAACTATACTGTGAAACTATGGTGAATTGGTACAAAATGTATCACGCATGCATGACTAAGAGTAACGCCCCTTATGCAGTGCACATATACAGACTCATAGAGCATTTTCAGCACCCAGAAGTACATTATAACCACAAGCAGAAAACTCTCATTAGATTCATTCTAATGTCATATCATTTCCTCTGAGCTTCAGGATGGACTTCAGAAATTCTTCTTAGAAAGGTCAGGGCCTTGCTTATCTAAGTGAATGTGTACAAACCAGACCAGTCTGCCACCCGAAGGTCTACTTATCATTCCTAGAATAAGTAAAAGAAGTGCTGGAGATAAAGCTCACAAGTGCACGGCCTGCAGGTCTGTGGAATCGCAATGTGTCTTCTGCCTTTAACCCATGTGACATTGTGATATGTGAGAGCCCGGGGAGCAGTGCTTGGGGACGGTACCTTGCTCAGGGTACCTTAGTGGTACCTGCGGGTCGGGGACCCAAACCAGTAATCTTTCAATTACTCGGTTGCGTCCCTAACCACTACAACACCTGCCTGCTCCTTAGCATAAGTGGCAATGCTGTTACCGTTCCACAGGCTGTCAGTGGACAGACCCATTCTGCATGTATGGTCTGCCAACCTAAGCATCAGTAGAGGCTCATTATTTCTCATCAGTCAGAGTTGTATGTCCTGATATGGACCTGTACCTCAGACCTAGACCTGAAAATCCTTAACCTGTCCATCTTCACTACCTCTTATCCTGGTCAGGATCACAGGTACTCCGGTGCCTATCCCAGGCAGCAATGTGCACAAGGCAGGGATATACCATGGACAGGATTCCAGTCCATCACAGGGCACGCGCATGTGCACACTCAGCAATCAAATTTAGAGATACCAATCAGCCTAATTTGCATGTCTTGGAGTGTGGGAGGAAAGTGGAGAACCCGGAAGGAAACCCACATGATATGGGTATAGGATGCCGACTGCACACAAACAGAGCAGCACCCAACCCTGGAAGTGTGAAGCAGCCATGCTACTCACAGCACCAGCCAAACTCCCAGAGTAAGAGACCCCCACAGTCAGCAATACTGCAAAATAATATATAACGTATACGCGACCAAAGGAGAGCAATCATCAGCATTATCCAAGTGGGTAAAACCAGCAATCCGAGCCAGTATAGCAGCAGTATTGTGGTAGTAATCTAGTGGTAGTAGCAGAACCTCCAGGGCTGCTGGAACGAATTCATCACAGAGTTCACATGTTCTCCAATGTCTGTGTGGGTGTCCTCCCTCAGCCCAAAGGCACGCACACTCCACACCGAGTGTAGATGCGTGTAGGAGTGAGTGCCCTTGATTGATTGGACTATCCTCATGATAGGCTGAAGATCACAGGACCTTAATCTGACAAGCATTTGTTGTAAACAGATGGGAGCCACCCAATAATATGCAAATAAATATGCAAAGGCACAATGTATTTTTGGCCTCCAAGTTATGCAATTGTTAATATGCTAATTACTAAAATTATTATACAATGACATGTTAAATAAATACACAACCACTTGAAGATGCATTTAACTTAGCAGACAGTCTGATTCCTGATAGACATTTTCACAGAATGCCAATAGGATACCGAAGGAATAAGGACTTCTTGTACATTTTTGCACTGCCCCTAGCTTCATAAAAACAGAGCCACATTTTCAGTGGATTCAGGAGTTTTTCCACTGCTGAATAAGGTCTTGTCACTGCTGCATGTAAGATGTAAGATGCTGCCTCTGCACGACGTGCTAAGCGTGTTAGCATGATAAGAGAGATCAGCTGCACAAGCTGTCAGTACTCTTTTCCTACTCCTCCTCCATCTCTCTCTCTCTCTCTCTCTCTGAGCACAGAGAGAAAATCTGGGCTCACAGGTGGTGGTGGGGGGGGGGGCCTGCAGGTACAAAGGCCCCGAAACTCTATATTTACACCAGGTTTCACAGCTAGGTAATTTCCTGTCTCCATCTGTACCTGGGAAAAGGAAACAAATTTTCGAGTTTTCATGGTGGGGTGGGAGTGGCGTGCTAGTTCCCAACACAGAGGACACAGTAGGGGCGTGCAATTTGACAATATTAGGTCATGAACAATTAAAATGTTTCCACAATCTGCCTTTATGGAGAGATCGCTAGTATCATCCTACAGTGCACATTCTATCAGTGGCAGTTCTATTGCTTCTACACGCAACCAAAGTTGTTTTATCACTCATTTTAAAGAATGAAAAGAAAGAAAAATTATTGGTTCAGAGATATAAATTAAATTGTGTGTCAGAAGTCAGACAAACCAATCAGATGTCTTAGTCCCGCCTCAAATAGTTACTTGGATCTGCCTCCTCTACAATTTGATTGGTTCTTTCTCTGAACCAATAATTTCTTGTTCTGCCCTCAGAACATGTTTGTGTAAGTAAAACTCCCACAAGCTGTTTTATCAGCCAAATCCATTTTAACACACCAATTACCCAGTAATAACAAACAGCAATTAGTGCCTTGGATTTCATCCTCCTCCTCTTTCACACCAGCAGGCAATGCACAACACGCTACACGTTCCCAATCTGGCAAAGCAGTGGCAGGGGCGACATAGAGGAGCTGGCTCCTAAAAAGAATTTGACATCAGTAATATGGAAATGGATTTGATTTTACCAAAACTGCCACTGCACAAACAACAGCTATTTTAAAATAGTGGAATTAGTCTGGTTATACTGTTCAGTATCTTAATAGGCTTAACTAAAATAAAAAAGTACAGTGATAAGATTGTGGATCATGCCTGAAAAAAATGTGATGTTTTTGCCATATCACCCACAACTATGAATCAGTTTGTTAAGGCATCTGCATTATTCAAATGGAGGGGGAAAAGCATCTTGTACAGCCACTGCCCTATTCGACTGCCTCAAAGGCTCCTACAGAAGGGTGTGGTAGAGGTCAGCTTGGTCTTTCTCTCACTTGTCAGGTAAGATGGAAATTGGGCTACATGGGTATTTTGCTTTCTGTGGAAACAAGCAGCAAGCAGGAAGAGGTATATCAAAGGGACCGACTTATTCCTCCTCAGACTTGGGACAGTTCCGGGTTTTGCGTTCAGGTCTGGGACAGTTCATGAGGCCAGTGCGACATTCCAATGCCTCATCAACGAGCATACACTACACACTATTAATGAACAATGACCTGCAGGTCATATTATAAAGAAAAACGCTCTCTGAGCCGGGAATTTATGTGACTAAATTCAGTGATTCCTCAGGCAGAAAATGAGATTGTAAAACATACATTTCCCCATAAACTGATTAGACTAGGCAAGCCGGTCATAATATATATGAATACCATTAAAGTATTACCAAGGGAGACACAGTGGAAGCAGGGGCTGTCAGATCATGGCCAATGATGAGGTGTTATATGAATGATCTTAAACAAGCACATAATCGCAACTAAGCAGCTTTGTACTATACAAAACATAACACCAAGGGAGCTCACTTTTATAAGGCCATTGGAGATTTTCAAGGAAGCACAGATTCTGAAAACAAAGCAAGAGAAGTCAGTGCTATTCTGGGGTCATAACTGACTGAGAACGTAAATCTTTCCTACATAAATGACAGCCTGCATAATCTACTGCCCTTTAAAGGGGTAATTTACAGCAAAAATGCGTGAAGCTAACACAAAAGGCGTTTCTGTTATGATTAATCAATACAGTAGGAGGTGGCCTCCATCCAGCACCACGTGACCAGCCCCAAGCACATTCACCAGTACCCTGTGACCAACCAACGAGCAACGTTTACCAGCAGCATGTGACTGGTCAACAACATGTGATTGACTACATCAGCACCATATGCACTGTTTATCAGCACCGTATGATGAACCGCACAGAAACATGCATGCATTGGTAGGGTGATACCCTGGCCCGCCAGTGTGTGCTTGTTTACTGAGAGATTAGTCTCTCCTCTGCATTATACCCTGTGTCATAACCAAAACAGAGGGCCATGTGATTATTCTTTCTTCTTTCAGACCTTTATTGGCCAGCCATGCAGTGGAGTACTTCGATGCATGTGATGGAGCATTGTCCTGCATAAAAATCATGGTCTTCTTGAAAGAAGCAGATTTTTTTTCCTGTACCACTGCTTGAAAAAAGTGTCTTCTGAAAACTGGCAGTAGGTTTGGGAGTTGATTTTGAGAAAATCTGTCTTGAGATGTTTCTTGGCCCAGTCTTGACGTTTCAACTTATGTGTCTTGTTCAGTGGGGGTGGGGTTTCAGCCCTCCCTACCTTGGCAATGTCTCTGAGCACTGAACACCTTGTACTTCTGGGCACTCCAGGTAGGTCGCAGTTATGGAATACGGTGAAACTGGAGGATGGGTTCCTGGTAGCTTCACACTTGATTCTTCTCAAATCGTTGGCAGTTACCTGGCGTATTTTTCTATCAACACGTTTCTTGCGACCCTGTTGACTATTTGCAACAAAACGTTTGATTGTTCTGCTGCATCCCTCTGAAAGGCTTTGTACAATTTTTGATTTTTCTAAGTCTGTTAAATCTCTTTTTTGGCCCATTTTGCCTGAGGAAAGGAAGCTGCCTAATAATTATGCACACCTTGATATAGGGTGTTGATCTCCTTAGGCCACACCCTCCCTCATTACACAAATACACATCACCTGATATGCTTCAATCCAATAAGCATTCAAGTTTGTACAGCTTGGAGTTGGAATATATGCATATAAATGATGATATGGTCAAAATACTCACTTGCCTAATAACTGTGCACACAGTGAAAGATTCAAATATGCTCTAATACATTTATGGCATTTGGCAGACACCCTTGGCCAGAGTGACTTACATAGAAGTCTCCATCAGTGAACACATTCTGATATTGGTTCAATAGAACCCAGCCTAAGAATACCATCCATCTAAAAACTCTGTGGGCAAATGCAGTTTATTTTATTTTAAAAATAAGAATACAATACTGGAATTGCTAATCGATGTACTTCTATAAGAAGTACAGTACAGTCCATACAATTTTTGGCAGTTTATCATAAGCTTTGATGAGTGTGTTTGGCACTGAGAGAAAATGACTTTCTGTTTCCTGTCATGTTTTCTGAGCACACAGCTTTAGCCTCAGGTACTGTAGCTAGCCAGAAGCAGACGGGTTACCGCAAGGCAGAGTAGGTCAATCAAAGTAACGTTTAAATTAAAATAAATACAATTAAAAATAAAGTTTTCATTTTTTTTCCACGTTGTCATCTATAAAAAAAAAGCCCAAAATGAACAACGTAAGAGGATTACTTGATTACTATAAGCAAATTATTTAAACAGTATTTTACAGGGATGATTCTGTCCTAAGCTTTTTGATCCCTATAAGTGATTGATCACTAAGTGGTTTCCACTGTTTTTGTTTCCCAGTATTATGTGTTTTATATTTGAGCGTTAAGACTTTTTTTTATAAGCCTGCTTACATGATTCTCTTTCATTTTAATTAGATCTGAAGTTACAGATATACACACAAAACTCAGAGATGACCAATATTTTGATTTCAATAAACATGTAGTTTCAATATAAACTGAACGAAGTTCAGCAGCATGTACTGCCCCCCCGCAACTTATTCTTTGAATAGAATGTTCGATTCAATGAAACGAACAGTTCGATCGGATAAGTTCTGTAAACCGAACTGAACTTCCCATCACTGCTAACTACTGTTGAATATTTGCTAGAGTTTTTTTTCCCATTTGTTATTTCAACGAAGCCTAAAGCTAATCAATGGGAAGAAGATGTACAAAAGAGACCAATTACCACAGATGCTGCCCATCTGCGTCCAGCTGTCAGTCGGAGAAAAAGCCTGGTGCCCACAGATCAGGTTATCTGGAGACCAGATCAACCCTGACGTTCAATTGGGCTTTATAATGAGCACTCTATATTCAGCATTAAAGGGGAAAACACCTCCTTCATTATGAGCATATTCTCAACCTCCACATGGCATTTATCCAGCCATTAATTGAACAATCAGGTGGTGGACAGGAAAGAGCAGTGAACCACTGAAGTGCTGAAATGATATTTTAAGAACCTCAGTCTTGAACACAACACACTTCTGAGCAAAATGACCAATACCACAATGTTCAGCAGCCATGTCAAACTCCCAGAATACAATGCTCATGGGTCACTCTGAGTTGGAGATATCTGCATTGGTCTGCATTTGGACATGGATTCGGGGAAATCCGAAAGTAAGAAAGTTCATTTTACTGGTAGCTGAAAAACAAAATGCTGCATCTTTCTGAGTGAAGTCAGCTGACTGAGAAAATGTCACATGAGTGGGCGGTTTAAACACATCACATGGGGCTGACAGGAGGAGGCCAGAGATACCTGCTGAGGCAGAGATGGGAAGCCCTGCTGCTGGCAGACAGAGACTCTAGGGTATGGAAAGTAAGACACAGAAGACATAAAAAATAACAGATCCATCCAGGCAGAGCCTGGTGAGAGGGAATTTTGTTGAGGAGGGAGGTGGTCTGTCCGCAGCAGGCTTGACTCTTCAGGCAGGAAATGACTGCAATCACACCACGCACACAAAGCCTCTGTTATTTGGCAGGGAGAAACCTCACTAATCTGCTGGTTTGTTGCTGTGCCCAGCTCCTGCTGAAGGAGGAGGTGACGAGATCCAAAGAGACCCACAGAGTTTATACACGCCTTCAGAAATACACAGTGACATCAAGAATACCACCACACAGACCATCAACTAAAGGAGCGACAGCCGCAGTTGCTAATAAAATAAATTTGAAAGGACTCAGGGGAAGTTTAAACTTTTGACTGCTGAAGTAGTCAAAGCATAGTCGGGCTTCATGATCATTCTGACTAAATCTTTACCATCCATAAACAGCAGACAGCATTTTATCTGAGGCATTTATTGAATTAACACAAGGGGGCTGAATGCTGCTCCATGCCATGCTTTGCTAAAACTACACTGGGGAACAGGCGTAAATACAAAAGCAGAGAGAGGACCAGTGCGTCTCTATTGTTTTTGACCCTAAACACAATTACTGTGAAACACTCTAACACAAAAGCACCACCCTCCATTGATCTCAAATGATTACACACAATTCCTTCACTACCAGCATCACCAGCAGCACACAAATGGCATAGGGGACGCTATACCCCAATCAGAGGTGGCTTAGGTCGTTTTGGGATGACTGAACAGATCGTGGTAGGTGTATGACACATTCACAAAGGAACATCCTCATAGGGCCCTCTACAGACGTTCGGCCATAGACAAGACATTCATTAAACCAGATCAGCTGTGTTCTTGAACTTGGAAACTGTATGCCACCCGTCTGTTCGATTTTTTCCATTTCTGGCCAAAAATGTAATTAAGCTCACAGATTTATTCCGAGATTAAAAAGAGGGGAGAAAAATCTAAGAAATTTCACCACCGTGTCGACTTGGGAACATGCCATAAAGATTTGTTCCTTAAGTTGTCTAACATTGACTGGGTTCCACGTACAAAGACATTGGGTCCTAAGAATACACGAGTCTGGCCTAATATGGCAAGCAAGTAGACCAAGAAAAACTCATTAGCAAGAGAATAAAAATATGCAGCTCAGATAATATCAGAGCTATTTAATCTAGTCATAAGGAAGAAGACTGTCTGAGAAGAACAGAGGAGAGTAAAAAATAAAAGAAAAGAATCAGAGACCTTGTCATGTGACTAGCAGAGCTGAGCAGAAATGTGGCAGAACTGTGTGGGGCATCTACTTCCAGTCTGTTTCAAACAAGGAACTATGTGGGGTATCTGCCTCCGGTCTGTTTCAAACAAGAAACCTTGTGGGGCATCTACCTCTGGTTTGATTCAAAAACACACATTCCTCCCCTCAGCCTGACAGGAACCACATGCAGCACTAAGCAGCTGATAGCCCAAGCGCGAGGAACATACTGGCCCCTGTTGGTTTACAGCCATGTGATCATCTTCCCCGTAACAGGACCACCATGGCAGAAAGGGGTAAGCAGAATCTGCGTCTTCCATTTGTGTGTGTGTGTGTGTGTGTGTGTGTGTGTGTATGTGCATGGGAGGTTCTAACCACAGTCTAAATAAAGCACCCCAGACATTCAGGGTACATCATTCACCATCACCGGTCCATAAAGTTTATATCTCAGAATGATGGGGGTGGGTAGAAAGACCACAGTCCAAAAATGTCATAAATAAATACCCATATGTCCAGCCTCTTCCCACCCCCATCTCAGTCCACCATCCAGCTCCTGCTGAGCCATAGAAGTTAGAGAGTTCCCCTCTGACATTTTCCGCTTGTGTCGTGTGCTCACCCCCAAACTCCCCACCAACCCGCACCCAGCCCAAGTCACAGTGAGTGTCCGTCTCTTTACAGATCTACGGCAGCTCATTAAGGCACAGCTCATCCCCATAAATGAAACATCTAATAAGGCATCACAGTGCCAACTGCTCCTCAGGATTATCCAATTAATTCTAAATTGCAGGCTGGGAGTGCAGATGTACACTCCGTCCTCCAGAGAGGTCAGGAGGGTGCTGAGGGACTGCACTGACATATTAAAGAAAAATCAGGAGAGGAGACGGAACCTTCTGCAGAAGGAGGCATCAAGGTACAGCATCCCAGACAGACAGTCACCTCTCCCCCACACAAACAAACAGTAAATATATCTTTTGTCTCTGTGCGCAGTTTTTAATTTTCATGCTTTCCTCTTATTTACAAACGAGTACAAAAAAATCCAATTTCCTCAATCATACATTTCCTTGCCAGCACAAGCAAAATTGTCAATACTATTGAGGCAATAGTAACATGCCATTACAAACTAACAGAAGTAGACAAGATCAGCAGCAGGTACCTTGTGGAGGAGAAGGATGAGCTGTCTGAGCTTGAGACGCTGCAGGATGAAGACGTCATAGACGGCTGACACGGCCAGCACGGTGACCCCCTGCTCCTTCCAGAGCATGCTGCAGGAGGCACAAGCGAGGCTGCCTAAGAACCAGGCCCAGGAGCGAACCGAGAGCTGGACTAAGGGCAGGCCGAGGGCACAGTGTCGCTCATAGCACAGTAATGACAGCAGGAAGAAGAGGGCCGCCCCGACATCCGCCCGCCCCACCACGCCCGCCACTGCCTCCGTGTGCACCGGGTGCGAGGCAAAGAGCAGGCCGGCCATCAGTGTCCAGCGGCCTCCGCCCAGCAGGGGGCGACAGAGGTGGGTGAAGAGGCCGGTGACGGCGCAGTGGAGCACCACATTGACCAAATGGTACCCCCATGGATCCAAAGCACCCAGGGCGTAGTTCAGACGGAAGGAGAGGGTGCAGAGAGGCCGATAAGACTTATGGCTGCCGCTGTGGGTGAGGAGCGTCCCCCAGAAGTCATCATAGAAGATGTTCGTCCAGGGAGTTTCCGGAAGCAGGTCCTGGTTGGTTTTAATTGCACGGCTGAAAAATAAATAAAAGAACAGATGGGTAAGAGCTACAGTCCCAATGGACCACCTGACACCAGAAGATAATCACAGGAAAGTTGAATGGCAGAAAAAAAACCCAATGGACTAAAATGACGTAACAGCACAGTATCATAGCCTCAGTGATCAAGCATGCAACCAAATCAGAATGGTGTCTTTTAGTAGGAAATTCAACAAATGCATATCCATGGAGCAATACAAGAGCTGATAAATCTTAAACAACATGCACTCTAATAGTGGGGGTAGGCAATGTTGGGAGATGTGGCCTCCTTGTACCTGAAATCCTAACTTTTCACACTTCAGATTAAATTATTTTTGATAGAGCAAAATCTGTAAAACTCTGCTTTTTATATAATGGTCTTGCATTTACTTATCCTGATAATACATCCTGCTGAAGTGTTTAAAAACAAAAAAAGCACACGCACACCAGAAGAATTTATACCCCACAAGCAGAAATAAGAGCCACATTATCACTCACATTCATGGAGTAAGACTTTCATACCATTTCTTTCTACTGTGAACAGTGTCAGTTACTATAACAGCTTGACTTTTCTAAATATTTTAAGCAGCACCTAATCCTTTGCTGTGGGAAGTCAGTGTTCCTGTGCCCTTAGCTGCAGACTCACAGTGGGTCGATCACTCTCACCAACAGCTTTACTCCCACAGGATCGACAGGTGTTTCCCAGAAGGCACCCGGAGCTGTTCTGAACAGAGTGGCGCGTGTTGGGGGGGGGGGGGGGTGAACCCTTAGCTCTCTCCACAGGAACACACTTAGTCATGTCTGGCACATAAAGGGGACATTCTGGTAAGTTTAACATTAGCTGTCCTGCACTGTAGTACCCCAAAAGCATTATTTGTGTACCCTGACCCTGCCAAAAACAGAATGTCAGGCGGGACCCTCCCCCAGTTGGCAAAATGTACAGTTGCAAATTATTATCTTGGTCAGAGTAACTCACTGCAAAGAATGGTGGAGACCACTGCTCTCAGACCAAATCTGCAAAGGCAGTGATATCATCTAGTGTAACAGCTCCCCAGTGTGCCCTCTAACTCTCCAGCCAATCAGGCGGGCTGTAAAGCAGCCCTAGGCCCAGCCAGGGCAGGCGCTCTGATCGTCATGACGCATGCACACTCGCTCACTTCTTTTCACCGAGCACCAGCAATGCCTTAATCCTGTCTCACCTAGCGCCCTCAGTTCGCTCTGGCCAAATTCTGCATGATGGTGCAGCAAGACTATTAGCTGATTTTGGGAAGGGGTTTCAAGATCAAGGAGAACATTCCAGCACCCAACATATGTCTAGCTGCCACTCTGCAAGAATCTGGGTCATGTGACAATGTCATAGTGTGCCAACTCTGTGCAATTATACTTATGGGATTTCATCTTTGACCAATAAAGACACAATGCTATCAGATGACCAAAACATAACCACTTCACCAGAATAAGCCGAGTTTGGGGGATGATGATGAGTATTATAACGAAAATAATAAATATCCTATATCCCCAGTGTACACTGTTAAGTCTACAAAAACCGGGTTAAATTCTCCCACATATTCAGTAACAAACAAGCAAACACAGAGCAGAGGTAGAGCTCAAAATGAACAAAGTGTTTCCTCATGCACAAATCCATCACACGCACAATAAATGTATTCGGTCATGCTGTGGCAATAGATTAAGCTGGGGGTGGCTAAAGGAGGCCATTTGCAATTCTAAACGCTGGTGTCCTCATGCTACTAGAGAACAGCGAGCACCGGCCAGATAAACCACTCGGGCTTTGTGGCTGTACACTGGGTGCTACTCTGCTCGACGACATTTGCCACAAATGTGCATCTCTCGGTGCCGCTTTGTATGACCAAATAAAAACCAATCCTCACCACAATATTTCAAATCATCATTCACGGCATCATATGAATGAGTCTATTCCTAAACCCAACAGGCATCCTTCTTTCATTTGCCACATTGTCACCCCGCAGTCAAAGCGGCTGCGATGATTTCCGCTGGGACAGCCGTTTTCGGCTCCGTTTCCTGCACCATGCTTTAAGCGCTGGCACGGGCCTTCGTGTGGGGCTTTTCCAAGACGGGAACGTCGCCCTATGAGACATGCTGCTCCTCATTGTGTGCCGAGGCCCTGTGGCATTCCAGGTGACTGCCCCAGCTTCTTCTTTCTTCAAACTCCTCAGCATTTCCTCCTGCTATCTGCTCCTGCCAACTCCTCCTAATCACTTCATAAGCTGGCTTCTCCTGCTAACACGTGTGCTGCGGGTCCCCCATGCAACTCAGTTATCTACCCTCCTATTGTTCTACCATCTAATGAATGTTTGTTATTCAACCACAGCTATGGAGCTAGGACTCGGGGAACACCATCCTTCAGCTGAGATACCCCAGCTTGGTAGTCAGCCTGATTATGATGGGATCTGTACAAACAGAGCAGACTGCATTAATATATACAGATCTAAAAACCATTGGCTGTAAAACTGCCCCACCTGAGCCCAACCTAGTCTAACCATTTGGTAAAGCCACGCAAAATACTGTAATGCACGCAGTGTGTTTATGACTCCTCTGATCAGCTGACACGTCGACCAGATGGCCCATCCCATGCTACAAGCATGAGCACAGACAACGTGCATGGAAAATGTGGCATCATACAGCTGTGCACCTCCTCAAATAGGGGATGTAAGAGACCAGCCACAATGAAAAAGCCAGTCATAAGTGATGAGAAAATGATGATGAGAGATTCTGATCGTAACAGTAAAATGATCAGATAAAAATGAGTATTTCCAGCAAATTCCAGGGGGAACTGAAAATGGATGCCTGGTTACGCTTAGATGGCTGCAATACTGTAAGAGATCACCACCAACCCATTCCAAATGTCCCATGTCAAACTCTGTCTAATAGAACCTTCCTGTGTTCTTGGCAAGAGCAGTCTTGCCAACTTGCATGCCAAAAATGAACTTCGGACACAATGAATCATGGGACGAGGATGCGATCGGGACATCCATGATATTTGGGGCTGGGCAAGGATGACAGCTAGGGAGTTTTACCATCCTCTGTACATCTGTTCTTAAGTAATGGAACTGTTCAACGACAACGGAAGATAATATCAAAAGGGTATGTGAGAACACAAGAACATATGCATATTGATAAACATCCCAAGTCTCTGAAACATACCTTAAGTCCATGGTGAGCCTCAGTACCCTCAGCTGTGCTCTCCACAGAGGCATTTTGAGGTTACTGCATTTTATTACAACTTCCATACACTGCACACCCCAACAGCCTCTACTTACAGTATTTCTGGCTTAAATCTGTTGAACTGCCCTCCCCCTGCTGCCAAGTTCTGACAGACAGGAGTGACGGGACTTGGGTACATATCAAATCACGCATGATATTTTAATGTCTCTGCATTTCCACAATTTTGGCCACTAGTGTAGTTATAATCATTAATCAAGCTGGCCTGGATCAAGCAAGAACGTAAGACCTGAATCACACAGACCTAATTCATGCTGCCATAATAACACAGCTATGAATCATGGAAGACAAGTGCTACACAGTCATTTATTAAGGTACCCAGAATCTCAACAACTTAAATCAACAATCTCTGAAAATCAGACTCAGGTAGTGCTGACAAAAAAAGAATCCACAAATCAAACAGACCTGAATCGAATATGTCATTCAAATAACCACGAAAATCAGGTGGATTTAATTTAAACTCTCCAGAATTACAGTTTTAAAGCAATCAAGCTCACACGTACTTGCTTCAAGAAGAAAAATACTTCTGAGCTACTTCCATAAGACAAAACCAAAATCAGATTACAGTCTAACTTTTTTCAGGGCTGCATAAAAAGGGTACAGAAGCCAAACTAATGTAATTGTATTAAATTCTTTTCATTGCCAGGATATTCTTTGAAAGCTGCTTGGTGGGTATTCAAGTTGTGTGATGGAACATCTACAGAAGATGTTTCTAAAAGGGATATTCGGTATGTTACACCATGACAGCTTTAATTTCATGCTGCAGGAGTCGAAGACGTGGAAGTTTTAACCTTATATTTTTAACAAAGCAAAACACCGAGCCAGAGGTAAAAAAAATGAAACAATATGCAGGCAGCAAGAATAAACAGCTGGGCAGATGTGTATCGGCTGGGGAGCTGTGGGTTTCCTACAGAGCAGGTGAGAAGGTCCAGCTCTCCTGGGCTAGACGGGAGGTCAGTTTTTGTTCCTGCTTTTATTTAGCTTTGGTCAAGATTTGCGCTACGGGCAATGCATGGCTAAATCATTCTACACTGAAATTACAAACAGAAGACAGTCCTTTTCTAATGTTATTAAACCAGATTCATGCTGATGATGGTAATGGTGACAAGATAAATTCCATTCATCCATTTCAGAGATGGAAGGGAGTTGGGGGCCTATTCCAAGTGGGACAGGGAATAAGGGAATAAGGCTGGGAACATACTGGGTGGGGTGCCCAATCCACGTATCCATGTGCACACGATCATACATAACCGTCAATTTAGTGTTACTAGCGTAACTGAATTTCTTTGGATTGTCGAAGAAAAATCAGACGGTCCAGTGGAAACCCATCCTACATGAAGAGAACAGGCAAGCTCCATGCACACAGGAGTCAGAACCCCAATGCTGGAGGTGTGGGGCTACAGTGCTGCTCAGTGAGCCACGAAGCCTCCCACACAAGCCAGACCAGCCCGAGATGAGCTATGCGGGACAGCTTCAGGACCACCTTCATGGATGCCTTAACCCAGGGTTTCACGAAACTACAAAAATGACATGCTTGTGATGTGGCTGGGAATAACACCAACTAGGCCATGCTCATGTATTTATCATTTCTCGTGCATTTCATTATGCATTTCAAAAATCAAATGTACATTAATGTAACTCATTTTAATGCCACTGAAGTATTGAATGTAACTGTAACCAAATGTCATTGGTCTGAATTTAATCATCTCAAGGTATATGGGATCACAGAGGAGTTCCTCAAAGTCCACAATCACGCTGACCTGGCATCCGGGTCCCGAAGGAGTCCTGGGTGGCCTAATCATCTATCCCGCATCTAGCGGGTCTTCCTCAAACATCAGATACCTTTACATTCATTTGGCACTCTTTAGTCTAACAAGCGTAACTGGAAAAGCAGGAGCGGTCAAACCCTAGTGGAACTGGGGTTAAGAGCTTTGGTCACTCTGCAGACTGAGATTTTATCCAGTGACCTTATAATCATGGGCACTGTGTCCTAACCCCTATAGCCACACGACTCCCCTGTTAAAAAAAAGTAGGCAAAAAAGAAAAAGAAAAAACGAAAGTAGGCAATGTGTTCCGTCCTGAAAAAAATAAACGATGTGAAGGAATAATGCCAAGTTGGTTTGCACGTAGTTTCACAGAAAAAGAAGGGGAAAAAAGGCTGAATTGGGAAACTCCAGTGCAAGCAGTGATAAAACGTCGCTATACAGCTCTGACTCCCCGACGCTGATGCCGCTCCTCACTCAGACGGGCTCCATTTCTGACTGAGCCAGGTGCGGGAACCAATTCACACAGGACGGCTGATAAATGAACGGCATAAATCCACAGGCACGTGCCTTGGACGCAGAGCGTAGGGAATGCAGAGGCCTCCCCGTGGACCGGATGACCCCGTTACCTGCTGCCACGAGTCTGGACAGCTGCACCACCACGTTTGCTTAGGGCCACGTTTGAAGGTAACAGTGGTAGTGTAACGCTTCATTGTTTTACCAGGAAAACATGTAAATTGCTTTTACTTATTTATTTATTTGTCAGATGCTTTGTTCAAAGCAACATGCGAGTGAGGATCCGAGAGCAGTGAGTTAGTCCCTTCCGCTTTGCATTGAATGTCTTATGGCAGGAAAAGCATCTCAAGAAATACCATTCAGCTAGTTATTCAAAAAAGCATTGCTGGCAGTTTGAATGGACTTTGAATGGACTTATGACAGATAAGTACATTAAATGCTTTAACCCGAGAGATTTTTGTGTTTAATGTTAAGCACAGCACATTTAGTGCCTAAATGTTGCAGGTTATCTTGTTATGGTTTCTATGGGGGAACAAACATTCAGGTAGTCTTTCTTTAATGCCAGTCCATTTACTTTCCAAATCGTATACATTTACACTTTACAATCGTATACTTATATTTTCCCACAAAACATTAAAAGTAGGGCTGTCAAAATTGACGCGTTAACGCGGATTAATCCAGCGTTGTGATTAATCTGATTAAATATATTAAC
>JAODKM010000058.1:29128330-29142746 GCA_026780845.1 Petrocephalus sullivani | reverse complement strand
TTAGATAATTGCATTAATGAGAAATTGAACAGGTGTTCCTAATAATCCTTTATGCGAGTGTATATATACACCATATTTTATATATATATATATATATATATGTGTGTGTGTGTGTGTGTGTGTATGTGTGTGTGTGTGTGTGTGTGTGTGTGTGTGTCCACAGAAAAACTACCTTGCTTTTCCTAACTCCCATGGATGAGTATATGAAACAGGCACGTGTGAGAGTGTGTGGTTAGAATATTAGGGGTTTCCACACATTTTTACACATGACTTGGCTTTAGCAGTCCTTTGGCCAGACTCGTATAGTATGAAATAGCGAAACAAATTTAGTGCTTTTCCGGACCCCGTCTGAGCTGCTGGACCAGACACACAAACACACTTTATTACAGAGCGTCTGCCAAACTTATGGACAGGTACTGGAATCTGTCTTTTGCATACCGGGGTCTGCTGCAGGAGCATCGTGCCCAATACATCTCTTATCAGCACATTTCATCCCCCCCCCCCGGGTAAGAAACGAGAAACAGAAACCCCACACAGATTCCGGGAAAACAACTTCAAGACTTTAGACAAAACTACACAAACATAAGGGGAGAAATACAAATTTCTATAAGCCAGTGAGTCACAGAAAACATCACTTTTCAACAGATTTCCTTAGCGGTATTAAAACCCGAGGCTGAAATCTGACTGGAGAACGAGGGGCAATTCCCAACGGCGTCGTGACATCATTAGAGTCTTAGAGAGCGTGTCACACCTGAAGTTACAGGGGCAGAGGAGGAACATGACTATCAGCTTCTGCTTACAAACACAGGGCATGAGAAATCCTTTTGTGCTCAGTGATTTTTGTCCAGCAGTTCCTGTTAATCATTGGTGCCATTGGTAGTGCGAGTAAGCAGCTACATTGTTTACAGAGCTCATTTTAGCCCTGCCATTACTCCAGGAGGAGTGTTGCCACTGGCTGTAAATAAAATTTAAATGGCAACTGCACGTTTTAACCACTAAGGTTTTATTTTGTCTGCCTTCCCACCCCCAGTGGGATATTATTACAGATATTAACCTGTAAATCCTATAAAGCTTTCTTCAGGAAGTTATGAGACATACAGCTTTAAAACACATATAAAGCATACAAATGCTAACCTCATGTCTGTTTTTTTCACATTAGAAACTGTTAGCTTTGGCAGAACTATTCCTGATAAAGCAAATCAATTGCCTACTCAAGGTGGCAGCCATGCTAAGTCAATCACTAGCCGGATTAAAGCTGGTTAAACAGACTGACAACTGAGAGAAGAGAGAAATCCCAGCCACTATGCCACAGGAAACCGTGTGACTCATCGCTGTGCTCACATGAGGAAACAGTGATCAATGACCTGGATGAAATACATGTTTCAAAAATGATTTCGACATTGATTTTAACGCCAAATCATTTCTTCTCCCACTTGAGACGACTCCCCTCAGAAGATCACTTCCACGCCACATCTCACCGACTTGTCCACATCGCTTCACTTCCTAACCACAGCCCACATAGTGGCAAAGCTGCGAAAACTTACGGCTGTGGGGCTGAGGAGACTCCCCCCCCACACAGGCCCAGGCCAATGCCGAAGGCTTAACCCTCAGATAACCTCTGGGCTCAGTGCTCTGACTCCTCAGAGACACTTGGGGGAACTGCAACCAACCAGCTGGCTGGCGGCCTGAGCGTCAGGTCAGAGCCACCTGTACCCTCGGCACAGGCCACCAGCAGACCCGTGAACGTGAACGAGGCACCAGGTAGCGACAGATTGTCACAGGTGCTGGGAGATGTGCCAGCCAGCAGGGGGCGATGGGGGACCCCAGACAGAGTGGGCATTAGCAGGAAAGTCAACATCACGAGCCAGCTCCCTCTCCTCACATCTCTCTGGAAATCACACTCTGAGATTTACATTTACAAACAGGCATCTGAAAGGAGGGCCCGTTCCACTCTAATCCATTCAGAGAACTGCACCGGCCGCACTCTGAAGCCGCACTCAAGCGTGAAGCTCCATTCCTCTTTCTGGAATTCGAACCTGGGAGTTTTTAGATCACAACTCTAACAGAGTCAACAACACATCACTACTGGCAACTTGCTAAACAGAGAGGGGCCACAATAACACACAAAAACGGCCTCTACACGCATCTTGTGATGCTTCACCCAGTGCATCGCCTTATGGGCACAGTCCTGTATTACAACAAGCAGACTGATGTCTTCTTATTAATGCATTTTCAACCGATGCTAAGGTCCAGTTTTCAATATCAAACAGCTGGCCCATATGGCCCAAAAATCGCTCCCCTATAAAGTATGTTACACCAAGCGAGCTGCTTTTATTAACGTTTGTAAAGAATACAATAAAAACTGTGAAAAATTACAAAGTAGACAGAAATTGCTAACAATTCCAAGTGACTAATTGAAAACAGACAAGCTCTTCCCCATCCCGAACATCTGTTACCGCCTGCAAGGTCTCATCTGGGCTCCTCGGCACAGCGGCGTTACTTAAGCCCCTTGTGCAAGGCGCGCACAGCCGAGCTGATCATGTGGATCGGGCTGGAGGGAAGCATGCGGGGAGGCCACGGTGCCGCCACAGGGGTCCGGCCCAGTTTCAGCACCCCAAGAAGGCCAACAGATGGCGAGAGGTGCCTCAGGGCAAACGTGTGCCGGGGGTGGATGTGCCCGGGGTGTTTATGAGTGTCCATTCAGCATCTCGACTGGAATGCCAGCCTTTCATTCGATTCAATGTAGAGTCTGCGCCACCAAGGAGGACGTTACGCTCGCTTCAAGAGTGACATCATTACAGACAGAATGGTCAATGCTTATCCAGCCTGAGGAGTTCATTTGTTTTGGCTCCAGCTGAAGATCTGACTTTGAAGGGCCAAGAGTGTGTTTTAGAGAAACCATCGTAACACCTGGGCACACAGGCATACGGGTACCTCAAGCATTTGACTCCAACTCCCTCGTCAACATTGCCGCCATCTTCCTGGCCTGCTGATTCACTTGAAGCCACTCGTATGGGTCTGTTGTCTGGCTGGACAGAGGGGCTCTTTTCGGGGGCCCAAACAAGCGGCCTCAGCTGGTCACACACACACACATATATAGGAGGGCCTGGCCTGATGGGCGAGAGCGGCCGGACCACACAGCGCTCGACAGCGGGTGCACATAGAGCCGGGGTCAGTGAGTGTCACTGGCTGCAGCGCCCGCGCCAGCATTCCCAACACTGGCCCGCAGTGTCCTCGCTGCAACCGGCCCACAAGGGACTTTTTGTTTCCAATCGAACAGCCCCCCCCCACCCTGCCCCCCAAGTACTGCCACTAATCCCATTAGCATGAGGAGAACTGGGAGCAGGGATGGGGACAGGATTACGGCGGAGGAAGAGCGGCAGCCACCTACCATTAGACCCGGCCGGGACCGAGTACCGACCTGCCAGGAGATAAGAGGACACGAGCATCCGAGTCGCGATCCATCGCACAGCACAGCCAGGATCCATTTCTCAAAATGGCCAGCTGGAACATCTCATGTTTATTTTTCAAATTATACTGCTGTAGTGGCAAAAAGGCCATACGGCTTCTGAAAACAGCCTCACCGGAGAGACGAAGTCAAGTGGCTGGAGGCTTGTTCTGACTAAAGTGAGAGTCGACACATGGGAATTCAGTAACAATCACAGTGAGACCACATAACCCACAAGCTCCCAGCCAACCAGGGGAGCCTCTAAGGTGACTCTTCCGATCCAATTGCTCACATTTCCTAATGACCAACAGACCGTCCAATCAAAGGCTACAATCCTCCTCCGGTCTGGTCTCCAACACCAGCTGAACACTTTAGCTCAGGAATCCATCAAGAAGCCTACCCTGCCCCAGACGGGACAATTAAAAAAGATAATCTCTCCATCACAGAGAGGAAAAAGAATCATATCAGGGCTCTACAATAGGCACTTGTGCCCCTAAGTTAAAACATTGAGGAGCACAGACAAAAATTTGGGAGCACAGTCAGTTCTGATTTTTAACAATGCATTTTCACTTATTGCATCATTATAATACAATTTCATATACATGCAAGTAGAATGTAAAAGTTAAGAATGACAGACAAAACTTATTAAACTATTTTTATGTTTGTATTTTAGAAATCTTTTGATGTTTTATCATAGATCACATTACAATTAATACTGCAATTAAGTCTGATTTGTTAATGAATGCATCCCTACAGCGTAAATGCCGAAGAGATGCGTTGTGTTTTACTACAGCATCAGGCTTCATATGCGGGTTTCTCGACACAAAAGCGAAGAGCCTGCGAGGAATATAGGGGCATCCTTGCAAAATACAGATCGCTAGCCTTCTCTTATTCAAGCCACTTGAAATCCTTCAACCAATGAGGTTTAAATCAGTACACCTTCACTTCACCGGCGGTTCTGATCTTCCTCATTTATATTTTTATGCTCCCATCACAGCGTGTTTCATGATTTAAAAAAAAAAAAAAAAAAAAGTATGCTTTGCATGTTGCCAGTTCTTTGCACGCTCTTGACTTTTTATCTCCGTATCACTGCAGAGGTGCATGCTGGGAGATTATCAGGTTCTGAAGCAGTTAATTGTAGCATGAAACGCAACTGGCATACAAACATATGCAAATGTGGCAGCGTTTGTGAGAATTGCGACTCACTTACTCAGTGCGCTTTTTGGGGTTTCAGGTGATTCTCTTAGATGACGTTAAGTCACACGCACCAGCGGGCCTAAATCTTCTCACCCTCGCACACCGACATTTTTACTCGCATATGCGAGTGAAATGGGCGCACTGTAGAGCCCTGTATATTTTCATAGGTCACAGGAGTGCAAGAACCATTAATGAACCTGACAAAAAGACACCAATCACACCATTCATATGCACTTATGTAATAAAAGGAATTCATAGGCTCAGTGTAGCTAAAAGAGCCACGACACATGAGCTGTTAACTTTCACATGATCAGCAGGGAACCAGCATCAGACAGGAGACTGATGAGATGCCAGTCTTGCCTCAGCAAAGCCGCCAAAGTCTGGAAAGGGAGCTCATTCCAGGAAGCCAGTTCGCCCAGTTTGGAGACGACAAAGCAAAACAAGTGGTCAGGAAAACGCGTCACCCCTCTTCTCATCTGCCGGATCTGGCTGGGCCCTGGATCCCATGCTTGTTTCAAGCAGGGAAAGGGAGACCAATGCAACAGAATCCAGTCCTATTCTGGCCTATGAGATTCCTTATAGGAAGAATTTTATTTGTATTTAGAACCAGTCACCATAGGTGTAAATACTGGGTTTGGGAAAGGGCCCAAAACCTAGCCTCTGAATTAATGTTTTTGACAAAAAACAAGAAAAACATAACCTGGAAAAAATGTAGCCTATGGTTTTCCAAGAGCTTAGCCCAAAGTGACTCGGTGTGACGAGAGAGCTCCTCAGCCGCTCACGTGGCTTGCGGGAAGCGCCGAGAACACCACGCACAGTCAAACATCTAATCAGCGGTATTTTTAGCAACAAACAAGTTTCCGGTTGTTTCCATTACGAAGCTTCTGCGGTGGAAATAACATACAATTTGGGACTCGTATCGGACAAAAGAATGTGGAGAAGCTGTCCGGCACCATCAAGAATGCCGATGCCATTACGGAGCGGTTTTGTTGATGTCACAGGCCTGAAAAACAGACGTGACGCACTTCTTATAGACACTCTATCATGACGCTCTTTCTTGAAACTCGGATACAGACGGCATGAGAACGGTTAGAGCTCCAGGAACATAAACAGAGATTGTTAAACTCCACCCCCACAAGACAACAGAAGTGTAAATAAACTGGTCATACACCTGTCATTTGGTGCATCTCTCTCTCTCTCTCTCTCTTTCGTATTTTTTGGTAAATATAGGTTTCCAAAAACGTAATCATGTCTAATACGGCGACCTCCAAAGCAGGGGTGTCAACTAGATTTATCAAGCGCTTAGCATCTTTTTTTCATTCCAGCGCACTTCCTTAGACTAATTGGTCCAATTTGTAGCTGACTGCCTGAGCTATTTATAAACGGCGTATTCTCGGAGAAATCCAAAGCTGGAACTGTTTTGAATACGCTGCAGAATTCGACTCAAATCATCAGATGTCATTCCATCCATCTTCTAACCACTTATCCTGAGCAGGCTCACATTGTTAATTATATAAAGACGGCCAACTGTTCCAGCAGTAGTAGCCTCTGAGAAGTTATTTAACCTGACCAAATTCAGGTGAATATCCACCTAAGTAAACAGGCCAGTTAGCTGGGGACGTGTGTAAAAAAAAAAAAAAAAACAAGAATGTTATACATAGAGCTAGTGTCCTTTTTATACAACAGGGTCTTCTTTCCTCCCCAAGGGAACTTCTGGGATGATAAGAGAAAGAAAAGCACCAGTGTGTGACCATCTCCCGTCTTCCTGTGCGACTTAAAATGGCCAAACGGTAGAAATCACACTAAATGTATCCAAGCAGGGATCTCGTTATCAGATTTCTCCTTCACGCTAGAGAGCCTCACCAGACGAGTAAGATCCAATCTGGAGAGCTGGATGGAGGATTCCCGGGAGTCACGCTCAGTAACCCCACACTCCCAACCCCCATCTCACGGGTAACTCCAGTAAGGAAACACCTTTCATAATTAAGAAAATGCTCTTATAACTCTCATTCTAAACATGATAGTAACGCTTCCCTTACAAACAGAAACCTGCCTATCAAAGAGCTCTGTGGGCTTCTCTGCAACCTCGGCAGTTAAGTTCGTCTCCCTTGGACAGCCAGGCAACACCAACTGCCAGAAAGCGCAAAAAACGGCCGACTGATTTGGTAAGAGCAACGTGACAGAAGGCATAATCTCGCCGGCACTACCTGACTGATCCCAAGCCCAGATGACAGCACGCATACAAGCCTGGTTCCCTCTAAACGCCATTTACGTGGCAGCTCCCCACGTGGAACCCATGGGTTGAACGCAAACTTCTCCCCCTGCAGGTGCCACATCTCTTACATCTCAGGGCAATGGACCTTTCAGCAGAAACGAATCCACGTAACAAATCTCTTCAGTGCAGACATACCGGGCAGCCTGGAGACGGCTTTGCATAGGTTTGGCCCAAGACTTTGTATACCCAGGACCCATACCTGGGATACCCCAGGATACCCAAGACTTCACATAACAAGCACAAAAGTATTACACAGTTCATAGCCTAAAGGGATGGATCATTTCTAGAGCACAATTTGAATGAGCTTATCACCTGATTGGACTAACAAACAAAAGCACAAATAGATTTTACAGATGAGGTAACTCACCCCTAGCTTGTCAGCCTAAGCAAAAAATCCTGTTGTGCCTTTGAATTACAATAACAATGGTCATCCCCTGGGTCCACCAGTATGGGTTTCATTTTCACCCCTACGACTTATCTACTTGTATGAGATTAAATTTTCAGTGGCTGTCTTTAGCAAAGAATGACTATACAGATTAAACATTAGGCATTGCCTAGGATTCATTCAAATGAATTGTGACTGGTGGCTGGGAGCCAAACAACTCCAAGGTTGGAGTAATGATGCTAAACCCCCAGAAAATGCTGTGTTTTTAGCCAAATGACAGGCTGAATTTGGATCTCTCTCAAATGACAAATTCTGCCATATAACACAACCAATAGTATCATTCACCGGAGGATCTTGACCGGAAAGTACTATATTTCATGGATACAGTACAAGGATTTTATGGAAATTATGAAACAAAACTAACCTAATCTGGGTCTCTGCTCGTCTCTGATTACTTGAACGGCCAGCCATGCCAGCTCCCAAAGGCAAATGTCAGCATAAACACACCAGACAGTCAACATGAGCCTCTTTCAGGGGATGTCTGTCAAACCAGTGACCAGTACAAGACCCACAGAAATGGCATAGGAGGGCAATTCATTACTGGGGGCAATGAGACACCCAAACCTCTGAGTGATACCACTGCCCACCAGTTAATGTTGGAACCTGGAAAATTTGCTACCAGTTCTGCTATAAACACCATTAACTAATCATATGGAAACTAACATCTTAAAGTACTTGCCTGACCATTTACTATATTGAAGCATAGTGTTCTCTCTTTTAATTAGGTTATATATCTAGTTACATAAATAGGCGTATAGAATCTGCAAAAGGCTTTAGATGTGATGAGTAACTAAATGTCTAAAAACCAGCTTCTTCAATTTCACAGTTCAGTAACGGGGGCAAAAAGATCAGCGTTGAAAAAGAACAGTTCAAACATTAAGCAACTCTGTGCAACAGAAAATGTTACCACTACAAAGGGCTCCATAACATTAATGTACCGCCAACTGCCTCAGAGACGTCAGACAAGGACTCCAACACTGTCAATGGGCTAGATTATCAGCAATAATCATGAAGGCCAGGCTGCGAACAGGCAGGCCTTTGACATGAAAGCCATACCCATAAATCCAACAACAGCCACATTTGAGGAGTAGCGATAACAGGTGCCAAGAATAAAATTCCCAGATCAGAGCAGCAAATCATAGCAAATGTTTGGCTTGTTTTTTTCCCCCCACATTAAGATGCCACAAGCATGCTTTTAACATCAAACTTTTATCCAACTACATATCTCCATTCAGACATTATACATTAGCAATGATATTTCACGTTAATTTGCAATAAATTGATACACTGACTGTGGCTAATGCATCAGCCCAGCCTGTAAGGAATCAGAGGATCCTTTTTCATGAGCAAACATCAGCAGACAGCCAATTACAGGAGTCAGTTTCACCAGTTGTGCTCCACCCCCATCTCGCCTCCTAGCCAATGAAATCTCAGCATGCCCAGAGTAACACCCCATCCATCTCAGTGTATCATCAACACTGTTTGTAAAAGGGTCCTCACCCAGTTCTCCGGGGAAGGGCAGGTGCAGCAGGGATCAACATCCTGTTACAACCTGCTAATTATGGGTCATAGCACAGAGTGAAGCTATTCCACAACGTGAGACCAGTCGAATGTGCCGTTCTCTACCAAAGAGGCTTTCTGAACACAGAAAAAAAACATTAGGGGAAGATGTCTTTCATCAGCCTAGTAAGTCACTCTCTTTCCAAACTGTCGTTACTAAAGCCTGAGCTTTGTGAACAAACTCCTAACCTTCTTAACCACATACAAAAGCTCAACTGCCACGATACGGTTCTGGCACATGCCATTGGACTGTCCTGTGAAAGCGCCACACTCAGGTGAGAGCGAAGCCTGGGGTCAGGGCACAGGCTCAGCTGTTTATTCAGTTACCCCAGAGCAGTTTGGGAGGTTAAGGGTCTTGCTGAGTGACATAACTGCCCTGCTACCCCCCCCCCCTCCCCCAACACAGACACAGACTTCTAACCATGAAGAGCCACACAATATCCCCTTAGTTCCCTTTCTATTAATGCTAAGGTCACTCACGCACCTACATATATCTTAATACACCGTTTGTTATTAAACAAATGTGATGTTTAATAAAATATTTAAGCTGCACATCTCTTTATGATAAACAGACCCAAAACAGAACAAAATCCATCTTCTATAACCACTCTAACAATACAGGGTTACTTTGCGAAGTGAATGCACAGCTCGATTAATATAACAAAAACGGAACATTTAATGTTAAGTTATGACTAAATGTCAAAGACTATAACTGTACTTAAAATGCATGTTATATACCACGGTACGCATGCATCATGACAGCTGTGAAAGATCAATCCGTAAAGCGCACACAAATTAAGGCAATTACGCTTCCGACTAGTTAAAGCCACGCGACGTTCACAATTTGCCATGGAAACATGGTGATGCCCGTCTCATGTATCTGCTGACCACCTACACAGCCTTATATTACTGCTGGGAATACAAAAAATTCATTAAAAAAAAATAAGTAAAAACCAGGTCTCAAAATAGAAGTGGAAAAACATGATAACCAGTTTAAAACATGTAGACAGATTTAATACAGGGTCACTGATCCCTCAATTGATTTAACAAACATTGTCTTAATTAATTCATTTCCAAGCTTTGGCCATATGAAAGCTGCACGGCGATAATTTAGGAACTCGGGTTCTCTTTCGCTTCCCATGATGCCCGAGGCTCGTTCACCTGCGTCCCCTCACAAATTCCCCTAATAACTTCACATGCACTGTTAGGCACACGGACCGATCAGATCATTCTGCTTAAAAGTCCACACACCGATCCGCTGGGAAATCATGCATCTATTGCTGCGTTTGCTGGACATGAGGCGTGCGGTGCGGTGCGGTGCGGTGCGGTGCGGTGCACGGAGCCACGCTCGCGCTGATCTCCAAACCTACACGCTCCCCGCTGAGTCCCCGAAAAGTTACTTAAAGTACCACGTCAATCTCCACTGGGCAGCCACCCTCGTCCGGCCGGATCGCCGGGTTCTCGCACTTAGTCATAAGCCCGACAACGCGCGTCCGGAGCCGGTTGGGGTCAGCTCCCCCCGGGGCTGCAATCTCGGCCGCCGCCGCCGCACGTACCTGTCATCGTAGCAGAAATCAGCGCCCAGGGTGTTGAGATAAAGGACGACAGCTACGGCGCCGCTGAGCAGCTCCGCGATCATTTCTCTAAAGAAACAGAATGGGAAAAGGAGGAACCGCGGGGGCACCGAGTCAGTCCCCGCCTGTATTCTCTCTATCTCCTTTCTTCCTCTTTGTCACTGTGTGTCCATAATAATAAAAGATCCGGTCCCAACTCCCCATCCCTGCAAAAGTGGCCAAAGTCCGTAATCCAGCATCCTACCCCTAACCCATTTCCCCCAGCCTGCGCGAAGTGCCGCTGATGTGACGGACGGCACCGGCGAAGCCTTCCCCGCGCAGCGCCAGCGGATCAGCCGGTCCCACCGAATGAACCGGACCGCGGAGCCACATGTGGTTAAGGGTCCCGGCGCGCATGCGCACTGCCCGCGCTCCACTCGCCGACTGTCGCGGTGTTTGACGTTCTCTGTACCGTGGCGCGGCACATCCCAGATATACTTACGTGCATGGGGAACATTTCTTTTTTTTTATTAAATATAGTATATGGAATTACTAGGTGAATGCATAAAATGCAACGTTGAACGCCAATAATAAACGTTATCATTGTATATTGGCTGGCTAATGCCTAGAGTAGGCGACAGTGTAAGCAATTAACTTGATCCAGGATTAATATACCCCAAATCCTTTCTTTGCAGGTTTTAATTAAAACCGAATTCATGTTACCAAGGTGCATTCAAATGTTTAAAAAAATTATAAATTAGGGCAGTATTAACTCAAGTCTGTATCCGTTTTAGCTCTTATCTTTATTTTCCTCTTATCTCTGTTTTTCCTTATATCTATATTCTTTCTGTATATATTTGCAGCTGAACTAAGAAAATTTCCTCCCTGGGAATCAATAAAGCATTATCTTATCTTAAGCGTTTAAATATCTCAAGATCTTAATAGCAATAGGCCTATTTTAATGAAAAAGAATACCGAATGTAAGCACATTACAGTAGCAGCCTGGGCCTGAGAATTCATTTTCTTTGTTTCTGAACCACCTTAAAATTAACAACGGGGATGACATCTGGAAATCCAGGCAAAGTGATTTAAAATCCGAGTAATGTTTTTAATTACATAATTAGGGTAAGTTGCGAAATGAAAACAAGCGTTTTATTAAGGTTTGGTTACTGATTGTTTGCAGGACTTGCCGTCTCTGATAATATCGGCGTGAAAAAATAGCTGGCATCTAAAATCAGTAACATTTGGCACTGAGATTAAAGTACAAATTCGATTTATAAGGAGTTTGGGGAATCTAATGGATAATAAAAAGCATTCAAATGACGGATTTTAGAGTCATGTAGGGTAGCCTCTGGATATGACAGTTCTCTTTGTACAATTTATGTAATCCTTTGACATACAACGTAGCATAAAACTGTAAATAACCGGCACTGTTAATTGCAAGGTCGTATTTAACTTTTCCTCATCAGTAAATGTAAACATATCAAACACTGTTTTTCAAATAATCGCATTATCTTTGCGTAGCAATGTTCATTTTATTTTTCTTACTTTGACATATCATGTAAATTGAGGAAAACCTTAACCTTAATTATTAATAATTACTTTAGCATTGTGTTTCATTAATCAACACAACTGATGGAAGGAATTCCCTTCAAGTTTTTTACTTTTGTTTGTTTGAACAAGTGGCAATGATTTCTAACTGTTAATTCCCGTGGTATCTGAAGATGTGCCTCTGAAATGCATTGGATTTGGATGTTCACAACTGAAATCATTCTCTGTCTCTGCTGAAATGTCGTGCCGGTTCCAGGAGCTGCCAGCAGGGGGCTCACACACTGCATCCCAGCACGAATTCCCCGTGAACCTGAACAGCACTGAGCTGCAGGATTTGTACAGGTTTCTGCCATAGAATTTAATGCACTTTCTAGGAAAAATACAGAAGAGGATTTGGAGAGAGAAAAAATGAAGCATGCTTCTTAATTTTGTCCAGCATAGCTCATGAATGAGTTAATCTTGCCAGATTCAGTTTAGCATACCTCTTCCCTGAAATGTCTTAACTAGTATAACGTATAATTTGTGAGATAAGTAGACTTCCAAGAAGTAAAGTATAACTGTATTTTAGGAGTCTAAAGATTTTTATATTTTCACCCATTGGTCATTTAGTGTAATGCAAGTCAACAGTAAGTGTGTTACATGTATTAGACTAATTTGTGACTCAGGATATTGTGGTGACTCTTTAGTTTTTTTGTGAATGCCATGAGATGTATTTTGAGCAAAGAGGAGAATTAATTTCCCAACACCAATAACACCCTCAAAAGCAAAGCATTTTATAATCATAAAATGCTTTGGCCCATGTATTCATATCAGTCTGTCAAGAATTAATGTATAAACAATGTTTGTGAACTAACCCCCCCCCCACCCCCCATAATAGATACACTATGCTACTGAATCAGATTTTTGATGTTTTTTTTTAGGGTTTTGTGATCTGAAGGGTGCCTCACCCAGGTGACCAGGAGGTGAACATGAAGGAGTAAGAAAGTCAGCGTAAAAGGCGTGGGCAACCAGAGACCTCTGAAAGCCCACGCTGTATAACAAGTCATCCAACATATAACACTTTCTAGAAGCAAACCTGAATGTTTTGAAAGAGCGGTCACTTCTCAGGAACATAAATTTGAAGCATGTGTTGCCACTTGACCAGTGAAAGGGTAAACGTTGCGATATGGGAGACATAAAAAGTAACACCAATCTAGCCAAGTGAATATGTCTTCCTGAGGAGCTCAACTTTTACTATTGCAGTCAAACCCCTTCCTTTTGATTGCCTACGTTATACATAACATATTTTTGTTTTGGCTCATTGGCCTTGCTGGGCCTCTCATCATAATAGACACTGCAGATCTGATAAACAGCACCTGCTCTCTAAGCTGGGCCCATCCATATCCTGGCTCTGTTTTATGTGCCGCTCTGCACTACACACAGCATTCAGAAAGGAAAGCTGTACTGGAATGAGTCACATTAACACACAGTAATTGCTAATCTAATGCTTTTAGTTTTAGTTTGAAGCAGATCTTGTTTAGGAGGAAACCACCTCACCCCCCTCCCACACACACACTCAAACACACCCGGGACAGGATATGAACCAAACTCCGTAATCAATGTGCCACCTATTGTCTCGCTTTAGAATACATGATCACAAGTGTCTAACCTATCATTTTGTATCATCATACTTAGATTACACAGGCTGTATATGAAAACTGATGTCTAATTGTGCTCAATTTAAGTAACTACTTCTGCCCTGCTATTAAATCACTGCAATACAGGGATCTTTCATTGATTTAATTAAATATGTCTCTCACTCTCTGCATTAAAGCTTATTGTGAATAAAATAGTTTGTTTTAGGTGTTTTTGGTGTTTTTGCAGGGATCATAGGTGATGTCTTGATTGTTAATGTTAAAACCTGTGAACATCGATGAAGCCGTCAGTGGGACTTATCCTAAAGTGACAGAGTTTATTTCGACACACACGTGTTGACGAACCTATTCCCCAGGTTCGTTCCCTTTCATGTGCTCCACACATCACACTCATACACACCCGTGCCGGGGGCTCGCATGACCCCGTTACCAGTGGGTGCAGCTCTTTGAAAGGAAAGCACGTCGGTTGTGCCTTAGGATTGACTGACTGACGCACGATAGAAGGACGGGTCATCTGGAGCCAGATTAGCCGCTCCACCTGGGGCTGCTCTCAGTGATACTCGCAGAGCAGCAGCAGGCTAACTAAACAGCACAGCAATAACTCCAAATAACATCACTCAGTAAATGGCACACAAATAAAATAACATGAGCAAAGGACCCACCCACTGCAGTCATGAGAGCGCACTGACTGCTGGGATTGCTGGGAGAAAGTGGTGTTGAGCTGCAGCGATTGTTTGTTGTAGTGTTTGGAGG
>JAODKM010000058.1:29113358-29124611 GCA_026780845.1 Petrocephalus sullivani | reverse complement strand
TCTCCCCAAGCGAGCTTGATGGGCCGAATGGCCTCCTCTCGTTTGTATATTTCTTATGTTCTTATGTTCTTATGACAACATTGGTGTAATAATTTTCAGATTTTTTTGGAACCATAAACTATGCCTACTCTATGTAAAAACTTCATGTTGCAACATGTTCTAAATGAATCATTTTAACGCAGAATGGATGTTACTGTCTTCCCAGAGCCTTGGGGGTTGCAAGTTTGAGACCAGCCTTCAGATATTCCTCGTGGGGTCTGCACATGCTCCTTATATTTGTGTGGTCTTCATCTGGTTTCTCCAAAGGCACTAGAAGCAGGTGAATCCATGCACCAATACTGCGTATAGTGCGTCCCTTAGTTCCTGCATGATTGGATATGCTCGACTTCTCCATTACAGACTGATGTTACGGCTGCAGCACGCTCCACAATGCAGGGGAGGTTCATGGTGCGCTTCTGATTTCATTAAGGTGATGCAAGTTAGATTAGTGGTTAAAGAAAATTGATGGCTGGGTGAGTGGAAAATGAGGAACACAACCCTCTGTCTTTGATGAGAAGATGACACAATCTGATCCAGAGGGGTGTCTGTTGATTTATAGAACCAAGTCGTTAGCACAGACACCAGATGTGAGAGATAAGGTTTCTGCACATTTCTCTGTGAAACTGCACAGCAAGGGGTGCAATTACGCAAGTGTCTTCTTGTCCACTGTTAAAGTGTGCTGCCTTCTACTGTATGTTTTGTCTTTCACTGTGAAAGTGTCCCTTCTACTGTATGTCTCGTCTTTCACTGTGAAAGTGTGCTGCCTTCATCTGTATGTCTCGTCTTTCACTGTGAAAGTGTGCTGCCTTCTACTGTATGTTTTGTCTTTCACTGTGAAAGTGTGCTCCCTTCTACTGTATGTCTCGTCTTTCACTGTGCAGGTGTGCTGCCTTCATCTGTATGTCTTGTCTGCCATGGTGAAATTGCACTACTTTCCACTGTATGTTTTATCTTTCACTGTGTACGTTTTCTGCCATACAGTTAAGTGTCTTCTTTTCCACTGTGAAACTGTGTTGCCTTTCATTATATATCTCAACTTTCACTGTGAAAGTGTGCTGTCTTCATCTGTATATCTCACCTTTCACTGTGAAAGTGTGCAGCCTTCTACTGTATGACTCATTTGTCATTGTTCAATTGTGCTGCTTTCCACTGTATGTCTCATCTTTCACTGTGAAACTGTGCTGCCTTCTGTTCTGTCTCACATTGTGTAAGTTTTCTGCCATCCTTTCTGCCATGTCTTCTTTTCCACTGTGAAAGTGTTCAATCTTCCACTATTTTTACCAATCAATTTTGCCTTCCAATTTCCAAGTGTTATCTCTTAGCCTGTAATGCTGTGTTATCTTCCACTGTGGGGTGCTGAGTAGTTTAGTAGGTTATTGGCCTGGAGGGTCATGTATTTGAATCCCGTGGCTGGTAAAATAATCATATTGCTGTTGGGCCCTTGGGAAAACCTCTTAACCCAGCTACTCTAGGCTGATCGAGCCCCCTGACCCCAACCTTTCTTTATTTGTATGTCGCTTTGGACAAGAGTGTCTGCTACAGAAACAGAACGTAGAAGTGCCTCCTCATGCTCTCTGCTCCCTTCTACTCTGTGAGTTTCGTATTTCTCACAAAGTGGCCTACTTTCCACCATGCTCCGAGCTAGCCGATAAAGGCCATCCATCACGCAGCATTCGTAAGAGTGTGCTTTTACAAATGACTTCTTACAAGGTGCTAGGGAGGAGACAGTTTCCTAGGGGAATAAAAAAATAACTTTCTCCTTGCTTTTTTGTTATTATTTCCTATCCCCATGAAAAGTCGAGTGAATTTCAGTGACCTAATGTACAAAACACACAATCGCACAAAGGGTGCAAGAAAATTAACATCCTGAACATCTCTGGCAGCTATATGCTTCCCAGAACAACTCTGTAGTCTTTCTCTGAGTTCATTACTCATTGCTTTACCCAGACCGCCCAGCCCCACTGTCTCAGGACTTTAACCACTGAAACTGGCCTCTTCAGCCTTCTTTCTTACCAAGTGGATCTGCTGTCCCCTCGATCTCCCGCCGTGATTGGGAGATCTCCACGGTCGTCAGTCCCCATCGGATGAGCTGAACACACTTCCTCAGTGTCCATGAAGCATGGAGAATGGGCATTTTCCACCTGAATACTCACACCTGAGCATGTTAGTATTGCATCACCTTCAACATCTCACCTGGAAAAACCTTCAAGCATCTTAGGCTTGGCACATCCCAAAGGGAAAAACAGAAGTTACCAGAAGTTTGACAAGAACAATAAGGAATTAGCGTATTAGACAAAGGCCCTTTTATTAGCCGGTGTCCTGGTTACCAGGCGGGCATGTTTTTAGCCTTCAGTCTTTAATCATCGCAGATTAGCATCACACAGGAAGGAGAGAATGGGCCTGGGTGTCCCCCACGCCATGCTGCCTTTTCTATCCACACACGTCAGACACGGGGAAGTAACGTACGTGACCAGAACCGTAACAGGCTGCTAAATGAATACATGAATACAGCAACATCCCGGCTGCTCTGGTGTGCAGTGTAGCAAGGAGGAGGCAGGTAGCAGGAAAAGAGCGTGTGAACCTCTCATTCCGCGTGAATGTGGATTCTGGGGAAGGTGTGATGGGAAGGGCCTGAAGCTGATTTGGGTGGGGGGGTGCTGACTGGCCCAATCCCCTTAAAGAAAAGTGAATATAGAACATGAAATATGGTGAAATGCTTACTACAACATACAAACAGGAATGATTGGCCAAGGGGGAGTGAGAAAAGTAGGTATTGTAAGAAGACAGAGAGAGAGAGAGAGAGAAGAACACAAAAACTCACTGTGGTTACCTTCTGACATTAAAATACTGTATCAGATCTGTTGTTTATGGCATGGAGGAAAAGCAGACACAAATGTGCAAGGATTACTCTCAAGCTATGGCCCTCCAAACATGGGTGCTGATCTATAACTTTTTGAAATACATCCCCTCTTAATTAAGGCTCCTAGCCTTATTCCATCAGCAAGTATCCAGTTTAATAATTCGAAAGAGTGTAAATTAGTTCATTTGGTAAATGTATTCGATGACAGAAAGTTGCAGTAAGGATCCTTAGGGCCATAGTATATTGATGTGAAGTTCTTCTGAAGTGTTCAGGAAAACTCCTGCATGGAAAATGACTTTATCTGTGTAAGACCGATCAGCAAGAAAGGCTGTTTATGCTACTTGTTTTCAAATAATAAGTAAATATATTAATTTCCTTTTACACGTACTGCAACAATATGACAGGAGCTTCCTGCAAGAGTACATTTCATAATAACTTATGCTCCCTGGAAGACATTAACTTGCAGGAGTCATGCTTGGAAGGTCCACAAAAAAGCTTTGCAGCACGAATTAAAAATGTCATATGAAATTAATTAATTTGTATTTACTGCAGCTGATTTATGGCAGTTAGGGGAATAATGAAATGGAAACGGCAGTTACTAATTGGCAAGGGGACACACATAAGGCCTGCACACTTTGTAATGAGGCCTAAACAATGAGATGCCCTAATTAGTAACGGGACGCATGTAAGCCCTGCACACTCAGTGCTGAGGCCTGCACAATAAGATGTGCTCTTAGCCTAGTGCACTGGTGCTGAGGGTCAATCAGGGTATGAATGAAAGGAAAGAGGCAGTGACTAATTGTGTTGTAGCTGGGCAGGACAGAAAGAGGGACAATCCATGATGTGGCTTGCCAGAACAGAGGTTTTATTGAACAAAACTGACAAACTAACAAGAAACAAAAAGAGACTACAAAACCAAGGCAAATGGAAATCAAGAACTACAAGCTATAATTAGACACAAGGGAAAAACTCCAAATATGTAAACAAGCAAAAAAGACAAGCAGGAAAAAAGAAAGTAAGCAACAACACAGCAAAGACAAGACAAGAACAACCACAACGGCCAACTGGGGAACAGAGTAAGGGCAGGAACGGAAATACATATGATAATCAGTAACAGGAGAGAGGTGTGGGCACTTACTAATTACACAATAGGACCTAGAAACAGGTGAGGGTGATTTAACAGACACTAAGGACTTCAGACAGTAGGAGATATTAGGAAACACAGGTAAACACAGAAACATAACTAGACACAAGCACACGTAACCAGGGACAGAGATAAAAAAAAACATGGGACATGGGATGGCCAGTGACACCTGCTGGCCAAACAGGGAACTGACATAGGACAGGGACTAATCCTGACAAATTGGTAACGGGACACTCACATGCCCTGCACATTTTGTAATGAGGCCTAATTAGTAACGGGACACATGTAAGCCCTGCACACTCAGTGCTGAGGCCTGCACAATAAGATGTGCTTTTAGCCTAGTGCGCTGATGCTGAGGGTCAATTAGGGTATGAATGAAAGTAAAGAGACAGCTACTAATTTATAATGGAAGACACACAGGCCCTTCACACTCCTTACTCGGGCCTGCAGTAAGAGATGTGCCCTCCGCCTGGTGCCCGGAACTGGAGGAAAGTGTGTGCACTACTAGATCCTGTTATACACAGTTCTGAACACTGAGTACTCAATCGTGTGCACTACTACCAAGTGATACACAACCACAATCCTGCATGTCATGCCATTTAACAATCTATTATGTAATAACACCACATGATGTAATATCTCAATAAAGTATGAATGAAGACCATTCTGGTTGTTTATTACATAATACACTGTATTATTACATTTTCATCATAAAAAAGTGCAACTCCCACATGTTTAATTGACCACCACAATATGTAATAATTTATTACAAAATGCGGGGAACTTTATTACATGTTGCACTCAAATTGTCTATTGCAAAATGCAGTAGATTAATACAAAATGTGGATGCTGTTACATAATGAAGTGAAAATTTGTTACATTTTGTTGAGTTATTACATAATGCAGTGCTATTACATAATGTGTTGTTACAAGCCAGTTTAGTGAACATCCAGAACAATGAACAGTCATGGAGTGAATATCTGGTCAATATCTGCTATGGAAAAAAAAAAGCTGAATACTGTCCCCATTTAACCATTTCCCAGTGTCTGCATATGATGATAGAGAATATGGGGTTTATAAAACACTTCTCACCCTTCAAACAAACTGTCATGCTTTGTTATAGGAAGGTGGTATAAAAGAGGGCACACAGCTGGGATAAAGAACAGAGTGGTGTTCTTTATTATAACCCTTTAATGAAGCTGATATCAAAGATGGCTGTGAGACAGCCTCCCCTCCCCCAGGCAGCCATTCCTACACCGTGGAGATTCAGCCACTCTGTCAGATCCCTACAGTTCAGCCCAGCTGGTTTAAATAGCCCTTCAGTGACTAAAGTTAACATAAACCAGCTGGGTGTCATTAAGCAGAGAGGTGTTTATTGGTTTGATAATCAATCTTCATTGTCGAAGATCAGCAGCAGAATTAAAATCCATTTGCTTATTCTAGCCTTTGTTGCCTTTCACAATCCCTTTGAAGACGCTGCTTTCGGACTTAATGCCATCTATTTTTTTATGACTCAGTTCTGCAGCATCCTTCTATTGCTTACCATCACTCTGCTCCTATTAATGCATCTTTCATTCCCGATTGGCTCAGATCTGGGTTACCTTGCATGATACATGGTGTCACTTGAGAGTTCTGGATGACCAGTTTCCTTGTGCACTTGTTCCTAGCCTCATATGCTCCCTTGGTGTTATTTGATAGAATGGCTTTTGCAATACATGCTGTCTTGCACTGTTCTGTGTTGTGCACTATGAATCCCTTTTTATTCTGTCTCTTGCTGTTTGTATGTTGCACGGTGGTCCTGCCACTTTATACCTGTATATGGATGTATGAGAATAAAGCCCACCTTACTTCTATGCAGTTTTTTTACAAATCCAGTTCTCATAACAATCCCATAACTAAATAATTATAACTAACATGCACTTACTAGTTACTGTAAGTTACTGGTCACTTGTTGAAAACTTACCTTACCTAACTAACCTAGCAGCATCTGTACATAAATTAGTTTTGAGTTTTAGCTATGAGATGTACTTAGGACAAAAGCATCTGCTTAATATTCATCCATCCATCCATTTTCTGTAACTGCTTTTCCTATTCAGGGCTGCAGAGGGTGTGGAGCCTATTCTGGAGACTATGGGCACAAGGCAGGGAACAACCCAGGATAGGGTGCCAACCTATCACAGGGCCATCTGGTTAATAAATAAATGTAAATATTATTATATAATGTGTAATAATACACATGACATCCTGCACAGGACCACATGTGAGATGTGAAGCAACAGAGCTACCCATTTTAAGATATCTCTCGATATAACCTTTAATGTCCACTTAACAGGACTCACCAGCAATGTCTCAGTACATTTCTATTGCACATCATTTTAAAGGCATTTGAGTACAGAATCAATCATTTATATCTACAATGGACAGATTCTTTGGAAAAATGCTATGTTTTCCAAAGACCTCCCGTTAACATCAATACTGGATGCCTTCCAAATATTACGACAGCCTACTAATGTTATTTAATAGGTGATGTCATAGCAAAAGGCTATAAATGGTATATAGCGATGTGTCAAATACATCTTAATTCTATATTTCAGAATTTTAAACAAAGTAGCAATCTGGAAATCATTTTGAAATGAATACTCTTTGGGTGTTTTTCAATATGCGTAATTGGCCATACTTGTGTTTTTGTATACCCATTTTATACCATCTTCAATTGGTAAAGATTCCAGTACTGAAGAAGAACTGAAGTACAGAGGGTGATAAAAATACCTGGATGTCGTTCTCGCCCAATCCCAGGATTCAGCACGCCTCAAGCTGGTTGTTGGGAGGCAGGTTAGCAAGACTGATCTGGCCAAGACCACAATTACGATCTTTGCATTCTTGGTATTGAGAAACACCCGTTGTGTCCTGGAGGAAATAGCAGAGAGAAAACATGAGAATATCGGGAAAACAAACAGCACAGTGGAGAAGGAGAAGAGTGAAAGGTGTCATATAGCAAGGCAGTCATGAGAAGTGACCAGGGGCACCCCCACCCCCAACTTTTGAAGGGAATAAAACACCAAACTTTGGTAAGTAGCATGCCTAAATAGGGTTGGATGCCATGATGTTTGAACTGATCACACTGTGTCAAACAGGTACTCATAGGATGTGTAACAGGTAGGAGTACACTCACACACCAGGCATCCCCGTGCCATGCCACTATCTCCCTTTATTTCCGTCTCTAGGTAGACATTGTAAAATTATTAAAATATTATATTATAAGGTATTATTATGCTATATAATATAATTATTAGGGCCAATTCACATGACGCGTTTTTTGCACTGGCGTTTTCATTATTTCCTATGGAGCCATGCGTCTTGTTTTCGTTTGCAAGCAGAGTGCAACCCGGGCATGAGTGGCGTGAGCAAGCGCACTGCGTCCAGCGTGACAGGAAACAACCAATCAACAATCCACTTTGGTCTTGTCTGAAGCTGTCATGAAAATGAAGAAGCTCACCACAAGTTATCCCACGTTGTATGACTTGTCCAGTGGACATTATTTTGATAAAAATGGAAGAAACAATACCTGAAGTATTGTCAGTGCCGAATTTACAGCTATCTTTGTGGTCCATGTATGAGGTTAGCCTTTACTGTTAGCATTTAGCCAACACATCCGGGTCTGACCTGGTTTTTCGGACGCTCCAGACATGCCGGTAGCTAAGTCACACCGCTCCTCCTCTGCAAGCAGTGCGCAAACGGAACACAAGACTTCAGTAACATGCAAGCGATACACTTGCATGTTTTTGGGCACGTCATGTGAATCAGGCCTTAGCCTACACATGGCTTTAAAAATTTCGAGTAGTGTAAGTAGACGTAAATACTGTTTCTGGTTACTCTCTTTTGTGTTCATTTATAGCAAGCCAAAAATGTAATTATCGCAATATAATTTCCCTCAATAAGGATATGCAAAATGCTCGATATTATTTTGATATCATTTTAGACCAAACATGTTCCCGGTGATATGCTTTGCATCACAAAAAAACATCACTTTTTCTGTAACCCCTTGTCAGAATGGGTGTTCTGACGAGTTTTGCTGCCATGTAGGGCAACTCTATACTAGACAACAAAGTAACAGCATATGGAGGCCCAAGCCTTTATGGGGCCCTAAGCAGAATTAGATTTGCCCATACGCCCCCCAAATAAATCAAGATATTTTGATATTTCAAGCGCTCTTGGGGGCCCCCTGGTGGAATGGCTGTATGTCAGCTAGTGTCAATCAAAATGTTTAGTGTATTAAACCATTAGCCCAAATTATGCCAAAAGCCTCATCAAGTATGGCTGGATAAGCTTCAGGGTTGAGACCTTTTGCTCACTGTCTGGTGTTCACCACAAAAATCTCTCCCCGCCCCTGTAAGTGATACTGTATGGCATCTCATCAGAGGGGAACTTCATTGTAGGAACAGGTTCTCAGCTACATCCAGCAGGATCTCACTGAAGGAGCAAAATGACCAAGATAATGTTTAGCAGATTTTTATTGGAGGAACAGTTACTCAGAATTTACATCCAGCAGGAACTCACTGAAGGAAGCAAATCATCACAGGTTACCATCATGAACATGTCACTGGAGGAGCTGATCACAATACTTGACATTTAACATCATATCATTTGAGGAACAAACCATGATATTTCCGGAAAAACATTATTGGAGGAACAGGTCATCAAAGCATAGGATTGTTAAATGCCTTATATTTGTCTTCCTTTTGGCCTCAGTGAATTTGGAAATCATTCTGTGGGGAAAAGCTGGCAAATCTCAACTTCAGGTAAACACTATGTACACGTTGGATATAGCATGGATCGAGATATACAATCTGGAAGTGAAAAATATTTTGACATCCAATATTTTGGTGGTCTTCCATTACCTAATCTTTTTTTCCATGACTGGTCCCAGGAAGGTCTGTTTTTACTTAACAGTAGAACATAAATCGAAGCCCTCTGGACATTATCACTGAAATAAACATTTATTTTACGTGATCCTCAAGTTTAGTCTCCATACAAAGTGTGTTGCATATCACAGTCCTGCAAAACATAATGAAAACGGCAAATGGGCATGCTGCTGTTTCCCAAATGAATCCCACCCCCCAAGAGGGGTGATAATGATAACCTGGCCCTGGGCGCTGTATGTTACTGTGGGTGTAAAACATCTTTGTACCTGACCAGATGTCCTGTGTATACAAAAGATTTGAACACTTAGTATATGTAAATTACTATTTTTTTTCCTTTGTTCATTCTGGCTGTTGGTGGATTATTGGAACCATGTTTGCACACTGCTGCAGAAGCAGGTTTTCAGCTGGGAGCCATGGGAGGGAATGGGAGCAAGTGACTGGGAGGAAGGATGCAGGTTTTCTGGGTAGGCTGGGTGATGTTAGCTTAGGGGTGGCAGGACAGGGCACCTTGCTACCTGAAGGCCGTCATTGTGGTCAAACTGTGACTGGTTTCACGCTGAAAGCTGACCAGTTCCAGCATATAATGCAGCTACAGCATGTAATGCATTGAAGTAATGGAGTGAGCTGTGGGTATCACTGTTGCCTCACACCTTTACAGTTAGCGCTTTAAAACACAGCCCCATGGAGTGGAGTTTGCATTTTCCAAAGACATTTAATTAGGTGGATTAGAGTCTATAAAACATGCATAATATTGGTATACCATATACAAAGAGGAGCCAAAGCATTATGACCACCCCCACATAAAGTGAATAGTGTTGAGTATTGGTGTGTGTCAAGGTCTGGGATATATTACACAATAAGACTAACATTCTGTAGTCAGAGCTGCTGTGATTTGAGTAATTTTGACAAGGGCCACATCATCATGGTCATATGATTGGGTCAGAGCATCTTGGAAACGGCAAGGCATGTGGGGTGCTCACATGGAGACCTTCCATTGCTTCAAGCTCCACTTTGGTGGTAGACAGGGTCAGAATGGGCACGCTAACAGGCTTCAGGCTACACAGCCCCATACACAGCAGGGTATGTGTCAAGCATCTGTGAGGCGCCCTGGACCAACAAGTCCAAGTCATAGCTACACAGCCCCATACACAGCAGGGTATGTGTCAAGCATCTGTGAGATGCCCTGGACCAACAAGTCCAAGTCATAGCTACACAGTACCATATGCAGCAGGGATTAATACCTCTTGCGTCGTGACACAGTACTCCTGGGTGGTCACAATGTTTTGGCTCGTTGGTGTATGTCTGTGCCCTGTGATAGACCTGCACTACCTAGACTACAGGTCCCCCATATCTATGTACTGGAAAAGTGATTTAAGGATGGATGGATGAAATTCATTAAAGTGGTACATTTTATTAATCACTTGTTCATAGGAATATGTTATATTAATTTATTTATCTCTGTTCAAAGAATCTTAAAACATTTAAAATGTGGTGGCAGGAATCAGACAGAGATTCATTGCTGGTGAGAGGAGCGCGATCATTACACAGTGCTGTCAGAAAGCGCATGTGGCCAGTTAGACTTGCTGAACCTATGGCAGCAGCCGTTCATTTGGAAATTTCTCCGCTATCCATGTGGAGTTTTAAACAGCGTGAATATGCTTGCACTGTGGATGGAAGAAAATCCCAGTATCCTTTCCAGTTTACCTGTTGGGAATGTGTAATGGGTGATTAGGCTCAGATAGAATCAGCACCTATGTGCAACAGGAAACAACATTCTGGTAACTGTTTTTGCATTGAAAGCGTTCTCGTCATAAAGCACCGACATTTGCAAAAGCTTAAGGGAGACAGAGCAGAAATGTTCTGTCATTCACTCAGTAAATTGTTAACGCTCGTACAGCAGAGATATAACAAATACAAACTGTGTAATAACTGGGCATAGGCTTGACTGGATATTTCCCATCATTTCCTGAGGCCTGATCCGCACTCCCATACACAAGGCCAAATGGGTACACACCCAAAAAGCATGACATCCCAGACAGCACCCTAACCACCTGCTCAGTATCATCTCACTGTTTCTTTCTCATCTGGTATTTTGGAAAACTGGAGGTGGGTTAAAGTATCCACAATATAGTCACAATCCATATTACACCATTTACATTTTAACTTCAGGTTACATTTTCATTTGTGAAGTTTTCGGGACTGGTAACACCATATTTATACACTCACCTAAAGGATTATTAGGAACACCATACTAATACGGTGTTTGACCCCCTTTCGCCTTCAGAACT
>JAODKM010000058.1:29085453-29113166 GCA_026780845.1 Petrocephalus sullivani | reverse complement strand
GTCGGCCCATTCTCCTCTGACCTCTAGCATCAACAAGGCATTTTCGCCCACAGGACTGCCGCATACTGGATGTTTTTTCCCTTTTCACACCATTCTTTGTAAACCCTAGAAATGGTTATGCGTGAAAATCCCAGTAACTGAACAGATTGTGAAATACTCTGGCACCAACAACCATGCCACGCTCGAAATTGCTTAAATCACCTTTCTTTCCCATTCTGACATTCAGATAGGAGTTCAGGAGATTGTCTTGTCCAGGACCACACCCCTAAATGCATTGAAGCAACTGCCATGTGATTGGTTGATAGATAATTGCATTAATGAGAAATTGAACAGTTATTCCTAATAATCCTTTAGGTGAGTATATGTGTTCATGGGTTATATGTGCATCTGTATATAAATATACTGTTTATTTATCATTATTTAATCTTTAAGATAACTCTTTGTAGAGGTTGTAAGAATGCATAAAATTTTTGTTGAAGAACCATGAAGAGCATGATTCCTATCAAAGGTCTATTTTAGTCCCAGTACACCTTCATGGGGACGTCCAGGCCCCCTTCCTGCAGCATGTCGCCAGGAAGTCAGAGACCTTGTTTACGCACATTGGCAACTCCCTGCATGGGTACCAGCTCAGGACATGGCAACAACAGGATGTGTGCTGAGGAGTAGGGGAAGGGCGCCGGGCGTCTCCAGCCGCTTGTTATGCACGGCTGAGCAAACATCTTGAAGTGCTTAATTTCATCAGGCTGCCTTTATTTCCGCGACTTCTCCCTCAGAAGTGGCGTGCTGGCCAGAGTCTGGCTCCTCTGTGCTTACACCACTGAAGCAGATGCAGCTGCGGGCCAAGAGACCAATTACACCCCAGAGTGGTGCTCCACATGCTCCAGGCTACAAAGCTGGCTATCTCATTTGGGCTTTGATAAATGTTGCCCTCTAGAGGACAAAGCTTCATTAGACTTAAAGTGGACATGGAACACTAGATGCAGCAGGCAAAATTTAAAAAGGTTTAAAAAGATGGATCCCTATTCTAAAAAATCCTTACAGTTTTAACACTGTTGGTGAAATTTGATTAAATTAATAAATAATCCAAGTCACATTTTTCAGGCAAGTGTCTTGCCACCTTGTCCTAGTATAGGGCAAGCAATACCTAGCAGGCCTGCAGGACACCTAGGTATCCTCCATTTATTAATGCTCCTTTGACTTTAATGAATTGCTGAGTGCATTATGGCAATGTGTTCTTTTCCCATAAACCGAACAGCTAGTGCTCTCCCTCCACAAACCCTATTGCTACTTGTAGCTTACTTGTAGCTTAGTACCAACGGGACAGTAATGTTTGAAACGTCAGTATGAATGAAAGAGACTGTTTTCACAAAGCCGCTAATTTGACGTTGATATTGCAGTCGCTGGCTGGCTGGTTGGCCTGCTAGTTAGGTTAGCAAGTTTGTGACATAGCCAGTCTGCTTGGTGGAAGAAGCATCTCGGTGCAACCTGTGGGAAGGCGGGGGTGGACATCAAACCCAGCCCATATCCAACCTGATCTATGTCAGCAAGGGAAAAAATAGTTTGCTTCCCAGTATAATTCCAGACCTATTTGTTATTGTGTTTCCAATGTTTCTGCTAGCT
The DNA here is from genome assembly GCA_026780845.1 of Petrocephalus sullivani. Classification (NCBI taxonomy): domain Eukaryota; kingdom Metazoa; phylum Chordata; class Actinopteri; order Osteoglossiformes; family Mormyridae; genus Petrocephalus; species Petrocephalus sullivani. Next base: position 29,111,546 of record JAODKM010000058.1, on the reverse strand, counting down.
CAATAAATACACGCATATTTAACTGTGGGACACATGTGTGGTTGTTTTGCTGCTAGTCATACATTTCTGTCGGTTAGCTGTCTAAGCAACTAACCACCACTATAACTTGGTAAAGAATGCTGATAATGCTGATAATATGCAGGGTTGCCCACTCTCATGTGACATGCTTTCAGACTCTAAAGCTCACATAAGAAATCTTACAGCGAATCTACATGATTCCATTGTAAACCTAAAATCAGCTACATCAAAAGTGTTGGGGCAGTTTGCAAAACCTGTAGACTATGTACAAGGTAGTAAAACTCTTACATATAAGTCCAGCTAGTTTACCAGTTGGCAACTGTAAATGACCACCAAGACGCACTTTGATCCCTTCACTCATACCACTTGCTGAGGTGGTCCGAAATGCATTTGACCACATGTGTTGTACTGTAAATGGGTCCTGGATGTGTTACAATGGGGCAGTAACAACATCTGAACACAAATGGTCAGCTGGGTACCTTGGAGATGCATTATAGACACAAGTGTAACAAAGATGTGTCTCGGCTGTCTACCGATCGGATCACCCAAGTCACATTTTAAAACCAAATGTAAAGAGGTCCTTAAAGACTGTGGTGCTGGGGGGATCCAGCAGGCAGCAGGACTTGTTGGACTGGCACCAGTCCTGTGAATAATGTCACAAATAGTGTTTAATGTTAAGTGTTTAGTGAAACAGTGGTGTGCGTCGTGTGTGTAGTCAGGGCGACCTGCATGGTGGGCAGTGTCTGTATTTGTGTGTGTATGAGTGTTAGGGTGAGTGGTACAGGCAAATGCCGCCTTGTGGTTGATTTATACTGGCTCCTGCTTAAAAAAAAAATAAAATGACACTATGGCCAATCTGTACGCCTTTGCACGGCATCAGATATTATTGTTACTGATCAGTATGCTTCATATGGGTTTCTACCTTAGCTAGCTTCCATGTGCTTCCAAGTGCTTGTTTAAGGAACTGCATGGTTGACTTGTGAGATGATGCACTGTAGGCTGGGCTGGACGTCCCACCGTGATTTCCTGCAGGTCGCAGCAAAACATACTTGGATGGTGGGGTCACATGTCATGGCTAAAAAAAGAATAGAACATTAGCGAAATTACTGGTTTGATACTAGACTACTTAGTGTGACACCAGAAAGCTTTAGTTTAATAAGGTGGCATAAAATTACATATTTTGTTTTACAAAAAGTGGATGCAAGTTGATGTGATCTAATTCATGAATTTTAAGCCAACCAATTTAATGATATCACATCCTATGCTAGCACAAGATGGTGCTAAACTTGCCTGAAAAATGTGACTTGGATTATTTATTACTTTTAATCCAGTTTCTCCGACAGTGTAAAGCCTATATGGATTCAGAGTGGGATCCATCTTGTAAATTATTCTAACTAGATTGTTTCATGTCCCCTTAAAGATAAATCTTGCACTTTTTTGGAACAGGTGGCATAGCTACAGAATAGTAAACACATTACCCTCATACGACTGGGGTTTCGCTTTCAAATCCCCCCACATCTTTTTGTGAAGAGTTTGCATGGGACTCTACAACCATTAGATTAAGTGAATTGACGTTTCCTAATTGCTTGTGGTTAACATTCCATCCAGGGTGCCCCATGCCCTGCACTTCCTGGTATAGTCTCGGTTATAAAATAATACATCTCCTGGTGTTTTGCAGATAAAATGAAGCAGGGAAATAATTCAATGATAACTGTGACTGTAGGTAGGCTGTAGATGGGTTCTGTTTGGGGATCTCAAGGCAGCTAATGAGCTATAGTCTTTGAGGCTGAAGCCACCGGACATAAATTATAGGCATGCGTCACAAAGACATGTGGACACCTTCACACAATTCAGGAAGACTTCAGGAAACAAATGCATCATATATTTCACACATAAAAATTGTGCTATGGCAACAATTCAGCCATTATAACGGACATGGTGGCAAAAAACTACGAACAGCTGTCTCAGCCGATTCCGAATAAGGATCTTGCCTCTCTAAGGAGACCGCCACACTTATTTACACGTGTGGGTTCTGATAAACAGACACATCACTCTGTCAGCAATCCGAAAAGATTTTTTGGTTACTTTGTCCTGACAGAAAAGCAGAAAATATGTCAGCCTCTCTGACTGCGGAGAAATGGGAAAACATCCCTGACGGAGAACCATAGTGATGGAAAGGATTAGAAAACAGCAAAAAAGTAAAAATAACAGATGTATCTAACATGGCACATGGAGTTAAATGTGGCAGTATTTTCCAAAGCTTAACAAGTCCAGTCCATTCTGAGACGTTCACATCTGATGTTCCTGAAGGAGAAAAACAGTCCCCCCCCACCCGTGGACTGGCTGGCTCAGAGGAATCTGGTACACTGAATACAAAGCCCTGGAGGACTGGAGCCTTCCCACAAAGCCCCAGTGCTGTCCTGACTGTTTGGGGAAAGGCCACGTTTTCATCATAAGAGCTTGATTTGAGAAATGAGGCCAGTCATTCAACTCCCAGCTCTTGTTTTCTTTAATGTCTTGAGAGGAAGACGTGTAGTGTCCCGATTAAACTGAAGTTCTGATTATTCTGGCCATCCTTGAACAGAATATACTACACCTGGGTGTACCTGCCTCCCTAAGTATAACAGGATCTGATCAGTGACTATCAAAGCCTTTACTACATCATAGAAAATAGCTGTTATGGGCAAAGCAAATGTTCAGTCATATGTGACTCTTATCTTTTAATGCTGTTCAAATTCCTTAAACATCAAAAGGAAACAGACATCCTTGATTACTCAAATAAGTTTGGGTTTTAGGCAGGTTTACGATTCACGATTAACAGTCTGACACCAGTTTTAGACATTTTAGAGTTCTGTTTATATGTGTGTCCTTTTTACATTACATCACGCTATCAACAGACAATAGTGTAATAATAAGAACTACCTAAGGTGACATTGCTGCGAGTGGCTCAGCAGGTATTTATTCCAGAAAGGAGCATGACTGATTTCTCAAAAACCAATAATGCTGCCTATCACCATAAATTATAATGTAAAAACAACAGCAAATTTGCTGAAAACTGCCATGTGGCGCATTTCATCACACATCCATGGATCAGCCTTCTTGAATACTTTTCCCAAGTACCTGAGAGAGAAGCAGAAACCGATGGTTCCACTGACAGCACATTGACTGTGGACCACAACTATAAACACACGCCAGAGAAACAGCTCTTTGAAGACCATTGATTTATTATGTAAGACCAGCTAATTAATTATTTCAAATGAAATGAAATACATGGGAAAAGTATGATCCATTAACAAATTTTAACCGCAAATAGATATGTAAAAAGTCAATCCATGCTAATCCATTTGGAGGGAAATCCCACAGAAATGGAAAAGGAGAGATTATGTAGAGAGTATGAAACCCCATAATTATGGAGCAGAAGAGATACTATGGAGTATAAAATATGTGGTATATGCTAGATATTCGAGAATATTAAATGGCAAAGACTTTATGGGGTTTTCCCCAAACATGAAAAATAATAATAATAAGCACTATATTATGTAGCTAAATGTTAGATCTCCTGAATGGTTTTCGGCCAGAATTCACTGTAGACATTAGTGTTTTGGCAGTAATGACGATATAAAAAAGCTTAACGTAAATTCTTATTCATCCATTAACAAAAGAACACACCACACATTTCATCTCATAAACACTCCATGAGCAAAATAAACACACAAAAAAAAATAAAAGAGTAAGTGTGTGTGTATGTGTTGGTGTGTGTTTTAATTTCTCCCTTCTCGTGGTTTCTTTTTAAAACAATCCCAGCAATAAACAATATCAGGGGGCTACAGCACTACATCAGATCCGGGAAAGGCCTCTTTTTCCAAAAACCATCAAAACAAACAAAAACATCTTCGTTCCAGCTTTGGATACTTCTCTGCATTCGTAACCTGACTCGGCATAAACCAAAACCTGAAGGAGAAGTATTTTCGCTTATAAAGCTGGTATTAATGAATCCTGGGAGTTTTAACATCTGTCAGCATGTCGCAACACTGACCAAAACATCTTCTAACATTATATTCACAAATGCGCAGGGATTTGTAGCGATAGTGATTTGCATGTCACTATTAGAGTCGGCTTTGCTTCAACATAGCTGACTCTAATTGAGATGCTTCTGAAGAGCCTGGTTATCAGTATCAGGTGTGTTAAATGTGCACCTAAGCTCTGCAGGGTTGTGGCTCTCCAGGGGAACTCCAGGTTGTGGCTCTCCAGAGTTGTAAGTGATGTCTTGTCTGTATTTCCAGGTCTTGGAGTGAAATACTTAGACTTTTTAGCCATTAATACCCATGTATGCATTTACACAGTCACAGATCTATGCACGCATTTACAGATTTGTCTGTACATATACAAATCTCAATACACTTTTCAATCTTTTTACAGGTTTGCCAATCTGATTACGCACACGGATTCTGAAAACACATTTACAAATCGTTGTACACATTTGCAAATCTGATTACACACACATGGATTGAGATACAGTCACACAACTCTCCACACGCATTTGCAAATAATTTTGCTACAATAATACCCCCATACAGTGGCTATTAAGGATAAGTATATGCCACAGGAAAATGGCAGCAGGCCTCAGAAAAGCAATCTACTGCTACTGGGCCAAAAAATTCCTGATACATTTTTCAAATTTTCCATGACAACTTGACCACCCGAGTGCTCCCTGGCAGTGAAATATTATTTGTTTATGCAACTGAGGATTTTGTTGCGAATTGGATCCAAATGGTTTTGGGGCACCAGGGCCTCAGGAGAAATTTCAACAGTCATATTAACCATGGAGTCAGAGGTCAAATGGGCTCCTTTAATAGGAAGGACGTCTACGGCTTGATTGAAGCAGTAACATATGAGACTATAACATCAGTCAATTTACTCCTGTTTTATCACTTGTCAAAGTTCTTGGTGGAAAATGTCATATTGAAAGATCGCATATGGAAATACTTACATCCAACTTAAAAAAGGAATGAAGAGTAATGTACTGTGAAAGGCTATGGTGAGAGTGGCCAATAGCTACCTTGAAAACAAAAACTGTTGTATTATAGCATTATGTCTTCTAAACTTGGCCAAAAAATATTTTATTATGAATATAAGCAGAATTGTGGTATGGAGTGAGTTGTACTGTTGCCTAACATTCAAAAAAATATGCATTTAGGTGAACTTTTGTTTCTAAATTGCTGGCATTGTGTGAGTGTGTGCATCCAGGGTATGCTTTATGGCTAGGCTTCCTGGGACAGACCCCAGCCCCCCTGCAACTTGGACCAGAATAGAAGGTTAGAAATAGGCTGGATTTTTGAAGTAATGTATTTCAAAAAAGATGTGGCCATTTGTAAAACACTGTAACTGAAATATGTCAAAATAAGTAACCAAGGAAATTGAACTCGTATAGAACTGATTCTTTCCAAGAGTGTGGCTGCTTTTAAAAAGCTGCCCCAGAGGGGAAGTTAGCACGTCTCCAAAGTGAAACCACAACAGTCAAGGCAGCGTGAGAGACTCTCATTAGCAATAAATGTAGACCCAAACTGAGGGTGAGGTTGACCGGTCCTGGTGCAGCTAGGCGGACATGAGAGGGAGACGGCACATTCTTCACCAAACGGCAGTGCTTACGGTGCTCTCGTCCAGTTGCGCGCCCCCGCAACCACATTCCCGAGGAGAAAGCACATCTGAAAAAGTGCACTATCCAAAAAGACTCTCTGTTTCTCCCATGGTAAGGTCAACATGAGGGTGAGTGTCTGCCCTCTAACACCCTGTGGAGAAACCTGCTGAATTTACCCAGGGTTCCGTGGTAAGAGAAAATGTGCCTGCAGTTTGCAATGCTAAAATGTAGTCGGCCAGAGTCATTTCCACTGTCCGAATCCCCATGCAGGCTTTCTACACGGAGATGACTCGCAAGACACAAGAAGTAAAAAAAATAAAATAAAATAATAATAATAATAAACAAAAGAGAAAAAAACTGAACAGATAAAGTTGCTGTAACTGGCAGCAACTTACTCCTTATTGTACCCCAAAGATACTGTGACAGATCATACGAAATGCAGAGCAAATCAGTGCTTTTGTCTCCCCTTATGTTGTTTCGTAGTTTGTATTCCATCATTACCCTTTGAATGTCCATGTGTCCTCAGGCAGTCATGTTACGGTAACTCCTGTACCGTTTCCGTACATGTTTAAATTTGTACCCTTGGAGACACGATGAATACATGGATAACGTTCACACTACCAGATTACACTTTAACAGGCTGCATCACTACTGGAAATCATTCGTTGTCAGTCTGAAATTGCTGAAGGTGAACGAGCCAATGAATGAGGCAGACTAGTGGAAACGGAAAGACCCTGCAAAGAAGCGAAATGGCAGTGAAAACCAGATGCGGCGAGCACAGGCACATATGGGTGTAGAGGAACATGGTCCACAATGTGCGTTGAGTAGAGGATGAGCACATCCATTTCAAATTATAGCAGGAATCAGCCTGTGTTTTATCTAAAACAAAGTTCTTCACAGTATACCTGAGGTCATGTCTTCACATAGCTGGAATCTGGCTTTTGCATTGCAGGCATCGGTAATAACAGAAGAATTAGAGACATGAAATTTTGTGTTGTGGTTGTGGCCTGCAAAAAAGTGGAATCTGTAGCACATATGGTGTAGTGGTTGGGTTAGCACAAGAGTAGGGGTCAGAGGTTTCCCCCATAATGCTGAACCAGTATGAAAGCTTGTCAGTAGGCATACAGTATCAGATCCTACCTGATTCAATGGACATGCTCACTGGAAAGGAAACAGCTAACAGGCCCTATCTGATTCATTGGGCGAGATCATGTGTAGGAGACAGGAAACAAGAAATAGGTAGCAGACACAGGATAGTGATACAGGGGAAATAGTATTTCTGCCTAACCCATCTTGCTTTCTGTGAGACACGAGAGAGTAAGCTTGGGGGTCAGAGCACAGGGCCAGCCGGTGAGCAATGTCCCGGGAGCTAGGGGTTAAGGGCCATGCACAAACCTAAAGACCTAAAGGCATTCTATCTAGGTTTGAACTAGCAACCGTCTGATCACAGACAGAGAGGCTTTGCCGGCTGAGCCACATATAGTACTACCACCAGGCTGATAGGTAACAGAGGTCGTCTGTGTTTCAATTAAATGAATTTAAAATACATATTTAATTATTTTTAAGTATTTTGTAATTTGTATTTTTCTGGACAGATTTGTAACAAAAAACTTTGAGAGATTCAGTTTTTGTACTTAAAATACTTAATTAAATGCCATTTTATTTATTTCCTGTCATTTTAAGAACTTTCATCACCAGGCTTACAGACTTTCAAATATGTCAGCGTCATTGTGAACTTCATTTTCCCATGACCAGTAATCTTAGGAAAGAAGCTGCTTTGCTGCTCAGCGTAAATTGCCTTATGGTAAAGTACTTAGTAAGATTTGCTCTCAGGTATTGCTATAGAATTTGTGAATTAACTTGCTAGCCTGCTAGTGGTATTTTACTTCATTTCAACAAGCATGCTCAGGCAGTGGCATCTTGTGGTTTTTCATATATGGAAGCTTTCATCAGAGATATATCAGGCTAGCTACTTTTGTCGCTAAGCACAAAATTATTTTTTATCAGCTAAATGTAGGCATTTTTATAGCCACTGAGTCTGTGTAAAAGGGAAGACCAACTGATAAACATGACATTGCATATTTTATGCATCACAGCTGCTGCTTTTGAGCGTTTACCTAAAAAAAAGTTTCTTCTTTGAGTTTTTTTTTTCTTCTTTGAGTTTGAGTATGTTCGGCACCCTGTTATAAGACACAGCGGGGAAATTGCACATTGCGATAATTAATTTCAGAAAGCATCGGCTCTGTCTCCTTGTGTACGCACATGCACACACCGGCACCCCTGTCAGCCACCACCACTAATTCTGCAGGAAACACTGGGTATAAATTAAGGGTATAATGGTTCTGAAACCGAGACTGAACCACGATATCCTCCCAAGCTGCAGGTGCAGCCTCTCATTATGTTACTAAAAAGTCATTTTTCATTTCATGATTAATGCTATAACACAGGTGAATCCTATTTAAATTATTTACATTACTAGGGCTGTAAGGGTGCATGTATTTGTCAGGAACCGTTACTATTAAATAGGTTTTTTTTATTTTAAACGTTAAATGTTCTACGAGATCTTCAAATTACAAATAAAAAATTTTAATTTCTCATACCAGTATTTTGTGTCACGATTGCGTCGGGAGGAACGACCCATGTTTGCAGCTGTGGGGTTGAACCCTTCAAAAGGGCGTTTATTATCCAGAACAGGACAAGGAATTGAGCAAACTTGAGCGCAAGCACAAACAGGCATTGACAAAGACCGACAGGGGAGACTGGACTAGGGCAGACTAAATACTAGGGATGCAGATGATTACACACTAAACAGCTGAGGACGGGACGGATTCGCACGAGAGGACCGAGGGGGCGTGGCACACGGGAGGATCGGACGGGCAGGGCATGACATTTTGTTACATTTGATGAGCAAGTATTTGTAATTTGTAACAAGATACTGTATTTATGTATTTGTGCCCATCTCTGATTGGTTACAAATCGTATCTGATAAAATGTATGTTTATCAGTAAATCGACAGGTAACAAATACTACCAGATCAAACAGTAAATCTCACTGGTAAGGAAACAGATGTAACCAATCCTACCAAATCCAATGGGTAAGCTCAAGGGCAAATAAACAGAACACAGTTTCTAGCTGATTCACTGGGAAAAATCATATCTAAAAAAAAAGATGCAAAAAAATCACAGTTATTAATATAGCCTTACTTTACCAATAGGTCAGATGAAAAAAGTGCGCAAAAAGTTATATTTAATAATCATGCAATAAATCTTTGCTGAACCAATGTTACTAATAACCTGTTACTAAAGCAGGCAATTAAGAAAACATTAAACAAATGGGTCATAAGTATGGACATTTGCAAATGATTCTTTTCTAAATGAATGGGGAGGTGAGTACATTGATGTCAATTAAATACCAGTAGCGTTTTATATCTTAACCATGGGTAACATTGCATGGTTACAGATATTGTGCAAGACACAATGGTTGAGCTACTGCACCTTCTTTGATACACAATAAGGCAATATGGCAATAAAAGCATAGAATGACATATGCTCAGCTATTCAGAGGAAGTTACTACGGAAACTACGAGTTCAGGTCGAGAGTTTGTGTCGCTCATGGAAACGTACCAATACTGCACCTGATCATAAAAGCAAAAAGCATGTTGATTGTTGTTATATCACCATGACAGAAAGCAGGAGAGTCAAGGGTCTTTCCTTGGAGTATATTATATGGCCAGGGAGTTTTTCTTTCACACTATTGTTGTTGCTGCTCACATTGCTCCCTTGGTGAAAGTGGAGACTGTGTATGATGTCATTCACTTGACTCCAGACTCCTTCATTTTGATATCAGGGGACTTCAAGTGCGATATTTATTGCCATAATCACCCAACTCCTGATTTATCATGCCTAAATGTCAAACTTATTTGTTCTTATGCAGAGACTGTTGTATTTGTTTCTGTGTACTCTCATTTTTTGTCTCGCTGAGTGGTTGTGTAATGAGCAGCCTAACAAACCATTTCCTTTGGGACAATAAAAGTCTTTTGATGCTGATTCTGATGACATACCCAGATAAACCCTCACTGCTTATGTTCCTCAACCTCCTCACTACCTATCAGCTGTCCACTGCTGACAGAGCAAGGTGTAAATGACAGTAAGTTGAAGCTATGTAAATGTATATAAAAAACCCTATGGGTAGTGTAGAGATTTTCATTATGATTAAAAGCCCTATAAAGATCGATTTTATCTATAAATAAGGCACTATGCACCATGGGTAGATCCTTGTGATGCAATGGCTGGGGATGGACTATGGGGACTCTTGATTTATCAGGCTGGAATAGCAAACGTGTTAAAACAGTCACTTCACCTCCAACAAAGGATCTGCACAGCCATGGAAAATGTAGAAAATGGGCAATATGGGATGATCCTCCTTTGTACCATAAAAAATTTGTGAAAATAATTAGCTTAACTTAGCTTTGAAAGTTGCTTTGACTCAAAAATATACACAAAACTTAAATACTGTTTCTCAGCTTCAATAAAGTCCACTTTCAATATGATCCTTAGCCTAACTTGTTGAGCCAAAAGAAAGCATGTGATATGATTGTATGCTATGGCAGGAACTGGCTATACGGTTTGGTAAACAGTATGATCTCTGTGATATCTGTCCCTTTAAAGCCATGCTGAATACAAGAGGCAAATTGTGAAAATGCTTTAGATATTTCCCAGATCAGAGCTGTTACAGTCCCTTTACAGGCCTGCAAGATGCAGAAAACCAGGACATCGCGTTAGTAGCTGGTGTGTTCTCCCTGTGACGTCTGTGATCCCTAAGATGCAAATTCAGGTATGGCGGTTTCTCCTTTTTGCATATCTTCATGCCAAAAGCTCATCATTGTGTCTGACTCAGTCTAAACATGCCCTGCACTGGAACCATCGCAAAGCCACTGTGGCCAGTTGTTGTCATCTAAAACCTGCCTTCATCTCTCCTCAACATGGACATTTAGAAACTTCAATCCTTTGTTTAAAATTCTTTACAGCGACTGGAGCGATTTAGAGTGGATTATACATATTTTAGATTTGGTCAGGAATGACATATTCCCTTTCTGAAGACATTAGACAAATGTCTAATGTCTTAGGAGTCCTTTTACTGTTGATACGCTGGCTTGGGTCTGAAAATGACATGTTTGACAAGGATATAAACTGTGATTACGTTTTTTTTCCATCTTTCAAGGATAACAGATTTACTGTAACACTTGAAAATTATATATTTGCAGACAAAAACAGAACCTGGATAATGTATATTTGTTTGTGCAAATGTTCTGTTTTGGTTATTCTTCCATTAGTCATGTCCTCTTGGTCATTGTTAAATGTACATTGAGGGCTGAAGGCTGCATATAGAAAGTTTGAATAAAAGCTAGCAGGCAGATATGCCCCCTACTTCACATAATGGTAGTAAGACAAAAAGACCAGATATGTGCAGTGTAATTGCTACTGTCAATTAGCATTAAGTAGACTGATGGCCTGAGACTGCAATTCTGGGGACTACTAAGGTTGTGGATGCATCTTACATGTGCATTTGTGAAAATTGCATTCTGCACTTTATGATCAACATCATTCTGAGCAATCTCTCTGCCTTTGCTGATGTTTATGTGGAGCATGGCATCGAGTCCTCCCACACGTCTGCTGATTTATCGTAGATGAAAAGGTCTGATGACACAGGGAGCCCACACAGCAAATGTGCCAGTGTTAAATCAACACTGCATGGTGTTTATATGGGAACATACCAATCAGTGTTAAATGTATCACTTTGCAGAGTGCATTCAGTGTTGTTTTTGCAGTGTTAAACTTTATTGACTCTTGTAATGTTCAGTTGACACCATAGAGTGTTACATCACTCCGGCTGTACAGTGGCTTAGAGAAAGGTGATGGTGTAGTTCCAGAATTGTGGGCTTGAGTGCTGTATGTTAACTGGCAGAGCATGACTGTAAGTTATGAATTATAGTGGGTGAGAGTGGGTTTGCATATATCATATTTGGGGACCAAAATGTCCTCAAAGTGTGGTAAAACCTGAAACTTCCATAGTAATTCTGTACTTTGGGGACAGTTTTTCAGGTCCCCATTCGAATAACCTCAATTTTATAAAAATCTGTGAATGCAATGGAAAAAAGTCTTGTATTTGGGTTAGTTACTTGGTTGAGGTTAGGGCTGGGTTGGGGTTAAGGGTATCGTGATTGAGATTAGGATTTTCCCCATAGAAATGAATGGATGGTCTCAATTTAGAAAGGTATGTGGGTCTGTATGTGTGTGCCAATATCCTGTCAAGGATCACACACTTCCCATCTAATCAAATGTCTTTAGCTGTAGTTGACATCTTATTTATGTATTTTGCTTTGACCAATAGAAGCAGAATTTAATCTCACTGTATTTTCCATGCATCAGAGTTGAGACAACAAGAAAGTTACCTTGAATAGGGTTTAGTTTGATCTACAGGATAGCATCCCAGTCCCCACAGGCTTAGTAGGAAAAGTAGTTATTCAAAAATCACATGCAGTATGTGCCCTACGAGAGACTGGCATTCTATCCAGATTTTGCCCCAGCCCTACGCCTTAGGCTACCTGGGATAGGCTCCAGGCCCCCATACCACAACTCTGTAAAATGTGTTTGAATTCTATCCATCAAGGGTCCTGCAGTTTTGTGTACGCCAAGTCTTTATATAATTTACAAAGCCATTATAAATGCATTGATCATTGTGTTGAAATCACCGAAGTAATTAATCTTTGTGGTCAAATTAAGAAATTTCTGATGCCATTTCTTTTTGTGAAGATACTGCGTTGAATGTCATTGCAGTCAAGGAACCTATACTTACACTATAATTTGTAACAGGTGCCATTGGATTGCCATTTGAAGACAAGAATGTGAAACTGTTCTTTCCCATAAAACACATTTAACAGCTATTTGCTTTTTATTAATACTTAGCCATGCATTGCAAGATCACATTACACTTATCAGGGTTTGAGAACTGAGCATTGGCTACAGTATAACTACAAATGTGATTTCACCATCTGCAGGCATGGTTTCAATTGTTTTTGGAAAGAGGGTCAGCATTGCAGCATCTTTTATGAGGTGTAAATCTCATTGTGAACATGCCCAGTTACTGTGTGTGCTAGCAGCAGGCTCCCAAGCAGGCCACTTGCCTGTCCTGATGCTGTCAGCAGAGGTGATGGCTTTGTGTGCTCCCTTTTTCAGCGTATCACTTCAATAATAATTGATACGTTACTGATAATTGATACGGGAAATTCTCTTTTTCCACCTCCCCAGTTCACTTTTCCATGAGAGCAAGCTTGGCCGAGAAGGGCAGCCACCTCTTGCAGCACCCAAGGAGTTGGGGGCGGTCAAGGGCCTAGCAGAAGGGCCCAGACACATACCAGCCCACTGAGCCACATGCTGCCCACATTCAGGTAAGACTGCAGCACCTCTAAGGTCCTATCAAAAGCATACTGTGGAGAAATGGGAAAAGCAGCATAATGTGGGTGACATACAGCTCATGAATGTTCTTACACCCTTGCTGCCTCAATGTGCTGCCCAAACTGAAATCCTCTTTCCATGAATCTCACACAGTGGATGCACTGACATGTGCCATTAGTCTTACATTCCACGGATCCACATTACAACCACTTAGCCTTGAGTAGGGTGTGTGCTGCCAGAATCATAATTAGTTTTGCTGGAGATAACCCACCTTCTAATGCACCATTTTAACAGATTCCCACAGATGTAGTATGTGTCCATATGTCTGGAGCTTGCTTTCATATTCCTATCTCCTTCAGGTACCCTGATTTGCCACTACAGTCTAAAGACATAAGGTTTGAGTTAATTGGTATTTTATGAGTGTTTGTTTGCCCTAAGAGTGGTGGCAGTGCATCCACATAGTTCTGTGCTTTATACCCTGTGCTGCCATGTCCCCTCAATGGATAAACAGTCATGGAAAATGTGTGGGTGTTTAAATGTTTATGCCTTCAAAAAATAAACAAAAATGTACACACCACTGTAACATCCATCCATCTCGGAAGCATTTATCATGGTCAGAGACAAAGCACACAGTGAGGCATTTTAGAGACACCAATTAGCCTGGTCAGCCAGTCCATGTCTTTGGACTATGGGAGAAAACCATTGTTTCCGAAGAATCCCATGGGGGGAAAATAAAACTCCCAACACACACACACACACACACACACATATTTGGCTTCATATCTTTGTAGGGACTGTCCATTCACTTCTATGGGAAAACCCCTAATCCCAACAATGACATCCTTGACCCCTACCCAGCCATAACATAAACCACAAGTAACCAAACAAATTACAAGACTTTTTTAGATCATGACTGCAATCACAGAATACAGAGTTTCCCCTTGTAGGGATCGAAAAATGGTCCCCACAACATCAATATAGCTGTATTTGATATTTTTATCACTTTGTAGGGACACTTGCTCCCCAAAATGTAATTTATACTTAATCCACACCGTGCAGAGGTGGGATTCGGACTTATAACTCTGGTTGTGTGACTCACCATACCACCATGGCACTGTAACATATCCAGGTGACTCCAAGGCTGTAGTTAGAACATTTTCTACATGCACACATACCTGACTGTCCATGGGAAAAAGACATCTTGTCCGAATGTCTTATTCATGACAAGATCAGAACAACAAGAGCTATTTTTTATTTAGGGCTACAGCATAATTGCATGGCAATAATGCAATCTTTTGCATTATTCATTCATATTGACTAAAACCTGACTTTGATTGACATTGCAATATAATCTCACCAGTTCTAGGTTTCAAACCCTTGCTAATCCAATCACAAATAATTCCTATCCATCAAAGCAAAGTGGTAACAAGAAACAAGGTTAAGTTACGGACTTTGACACCTTGAGTATGTTTTATGTTGGTAAAAGTGATACTGATCTTGGACGTCCAAGCTTCAGATGAGGTAAAACTGATCCTATATACTCTGTGATTCAGTGATAGTAGCAGGGCCCCTAAGGAATTTTGCTGCTCTATAGGCATTGGTCTGCAGGTCTGGGGCCCACTGGACCACTCACAGCAGTGCCTCTGCCACGATGGATCTATTCCAGCCAGAGTGCGACTGTGTGGAAATGGGAAAATGTGGTATAGGACCATAGAATGAACATCTGGAATTATTAAAATGACATCACATTTATTTCTCTGGAATTTGTATACACCTACAAGTGTATACAAATACAGTAGTAAGATCATAACACAACAGAGGATACAGACAAACTGAAAGGAGGGAAATGTGAGTAGCTTATTTCTGTGGATCTCGTACAGGCTGTTTCCATTCTCTACAGATGCCATCTTGAAAAATGAGCAAAGCTGCAGACTTTAATCCACCGCGTGCAGGCTTGCTGAATTACCATGGTTTATTTTAAACAGGAGAGTGCCTGTACTAACATCTCTTAAATGATCTGCTCAGTGAGCGCCCTACCATACATTCCTTACTAGGAAGATAAATTATGCTGTGGAATATGTGATTCATCTTATATATTAATATTTATACATATTAGTTGGGGTGGCATGTGGCTCTGTGGGTAGGGAGCTTGATCCTGTGTCCAGAATGTTGTTGGTTTGAATCGAGTGGACAGCAGAGTAATCATGTCGCTGCCGGGTTCCAAAATCTTCTCCAGGGTACACCAGAAAAATGGCTGACCTTGTACTCTGACCTCAAGCTTTGCTTTCACCAATGATGGGATATGGGAAAATTAAAGAATTCCTGTGTACCCATGCTTGCACTAATGGCAAAAAAAATCATTATTAGGATATGGTGTATTTGGTCTTCCATCCATGTTCTGTAACCACTTGTCCTATTCAGGGTCCTGGGGAGTCTAGAGCCTATGGCTGCAAGGCAGGGAACAACCCAGAATGGAGTGCAAGGCTCACTCACACATGCAGACCTATGGACAATTTGGTAACTCCAATGCACCTCAGTATGTTTTTGGACTGTGTGGGCGGGAGAAACCGGAGTACCTGGAGGAAACCCCACGATAACACAGAGAGAACATGCAAACTCCACACACATGGAGCCCTGGTCCCAGAGGTGTGAGGCAACAGTGCTAACCACTGCAACACCGTGCCACTGCCAGTTTAGTCTTGTTTAACATAATTAGTAACTGAAATGTTATTTTCATACTAATTCCATGGTCACATTATAGATAATACAGTCTAATAATTTACCTTCATTCAGTACTTTGCTGAAAAACCTTACATCCTACTTCAACGAATTATGGAAAAGTATAATTACATGGCCAAAGCAGATTTTTAATTATCATTGTAAGAGACACAAGAGCTTTTTACAGAATCCATGGTCTAATTTTGAATCACAGAGCTAGCTAAAATAGACCATGTCAGCACCAGAGAATTCCTGAAATGGATTCAGCCATTAATAATGGCAATGAGAAAACTTTGGTGGTGGTTTTTGGAGCAACACGATGCATAACAGTGACTAACAAGAAAAGCTGTGGCCATGATTTGGCCTTGAATGCATGCGGTTCACTTAACGAAAGCCACTTTTGCACTTAGCAAAACAAGCAAGCAAACAAACAAACAGACAAGCTTAACTAAACAAATGTGTCTTTATCACCACCCTTTTCAACAAAATAAAAGTATTGTGCCATTTAGGTTGTACATTTAGTACAATAAAAGTATTGTGTCATTTAGGTTAATTTGTGCTGCTAAACTGTTTTTCACTGTCTCTGTAGTAGTGACGTGTATGTATCTAATTGTCACGTTATGGAAGGGCGAGGGAATTGGTGGAAGCAGGAGCCCTTTCAGGACTTTATTACGCACAGTAGTGTAGAGCAACACGTAACAATCACGAGACTTCAATGACAGAACTGGGGAAACAGAATCAAATGCAGACTGAAATACACACGATTACTAATACGAAACAAGAAACAGCTGGCAAACGTAGGGATTTCACATGAGGTATGGGTGGGGGCATGGCACACAGGAGGATTAGAGGGGAGGGACACTAATCTAATCTAATCTACATGTTGTTCATTAGTCTTCTTGGCTGCAACTCTTTCCAATTTTTTAAAATGACAAACACTAAAGCTCTGTACTAATCAAGATATCATTGTTGTTCCTTTTTTTCTCCATCTGGTCATATATCAAAACCTAGATACTAAGGTTATTGCTCTCATTGGTCTCCTATTGATCTGTATTCTTGCTTTGAGGTAGCCATGCCCGAGCCAGTATTGTAGGTGAGTAGTGTCATGATCCTTCCCATCTGATCCTCCTGTGTGCCACGCCCCCTCATGTGGAATCCCTGTGTTTGCCAGCTGTTTCTTGTTATTGGTTATCAGTCCTGTGTATTTAAGTCCGTGTTTGAGTATGTTTGGACCGGACTCCTGAACAAGACGCCTCTGCTGATTGAGGCTGAATACCTCAGTCTCGTAAATGAGGCGATCTACAGGTTGCTGCAGCCTGAGGAATGAGAGGACCCAGTGGCTTGCGCCCTAGCCGTCCGCACCCGGCACCTTTTGGAGGAGATGTCTCTGGAAGAGCAGGGGACATAAGAAGATGCCAGAGGTCTTTTTAGGAGCCATCTCCCTCTCGGCTCCCTGTCCTGCTGCGTGTCGGGAGGAGCCCATCCCGGTCCTGAACCCGGCAGTGTTCGCCCCGGACACCGTCCATGTTCCCTTGTCTTCACCCGAAGCGCGTCTGCCCGCAAACCCCACTGCTGGGCAGACGCACGGGCATGCTCCTGCTGCCGCCGCCATGCTGCCGGCACTGACAGCTCATCCCTTTCTGGGAACACGCCTGGCCCCCCCGTAGGGGACGCCATCCCGCGGGTCTCCAGAATCTCCTGAAGGGTGGCACCAGCAGTTCCCGCTCACGATCCTGCGATTTCCGATCCTGTGATTCTTGCTCCAGTTCCTGCAGTGCCCAGCGCTGTGCTGCCTGAGGTCCCTGCACAGCCCCCATCCAGTTCCGGTGAGGTTGCCGCGATGCCGTGTCCTGCCCAGGAGTGCACGTTGCCGCCACTGCCGTGACGCCCATGTCCCGTCTAGGAGTGCCTGTCGCCACGCTGCCTGTGCCATGCCTAGGAGGACCTGTTCCTGTCTCTGCGAACTCCGAACCTCCTGTGTCCGGCCCAGAAGGGGCCTCAGCTTTCTCCGAGCTTCCCCAACCTGGCCCAGAAGGGGCCTCAGCTCTCCACGAGCTTCCCCAGCCCGGTCCCAATCCTGCATCCCCTGAGACTGTCCCTCAGGGGCCTACTGATTTTGTGTCGCCCCCCGGTTCCCGCTCAGCAGACTCCGCGATGCCCCCCGGTTCCCGCTTAGTAGATTCCTCGTCGCCCCCCAGTACCCATTCTGCAGACTCCTTGTCGCCCCCCGGTACCCGTTCTGCAGACTCCTTTTCGCCCCCTAGCATCCGTTCTGCTGACTCTTCATTGCCCCCCAGTGTCTTGCAGTCTCCCCAATGCCCTCTGCCAGGGCTCGCTGGCGAAAACGGAGGTAGAAGCAGGAAGACGCACCTGCCAGGTCCTGCCAGTCTCCAGAAGCGTCGGCTCCTGTTCCTGAGTCTCCCAGTCTGGTGGCGCCTGTTCCTGAGTCTCCCAGTCCAGTGGCGCCTGTTCCTGAGTCTTCCCGTCCGGCTCCCGCTCAGTCCCCTGAGGTTCCTGCCCTGGCCCCCGAGGGTCCTGCTCCTGAGGCTCCAGTCCCCGAAGTCCCCCTAGTTCCAGACCACCTGTGAGTCCTTCGGCTCCAGCTTGGCGGTCGCCTGCAGTCCCACCTTTGATGCCTCGTCCGTCCCCTACGGCCCTGCCTCCGTTGCCTGTCTGCGGGTTCCCCCACTTAGGCTCGTCGGCCGCCTGTGGGTCCCCTCACTCCGGCTCATTAGTCGACGGCACCTTCGCCGGCTGCGTCTGCACCATTGCCTGCTGTAGCTTCATCCCCCTCCTCGCCTTCGCCGGGGTCCCCTTCGCCTGCTTCCTCGCCCCCTGGTTTTGTGCCTCCAGTTTTTGTGCCCCCCGTGTCGGCTTCTTGTCCCTCTGTTTCTCCTGTGTTCCCTCCTGGTCCCTTTGTTCCTCTGGTTGGTGTGCCCCCTTGTGTCTGCTTTTCGTCCTGCTATGTCTCCTGCGTTTCCTCCTGGTCCCTTTGTTCCCCCGGGTTGGTGTTTCCCCTGTGTCCCCTATTTTGCTGTCCCTGTGCTTGTTTTCCCTGCCCATGGTGTGTCAGTTCTTGTCATGGCTGCTTCCTGTCTGCCTGTTCTGTGTGTCTGTCCTGTTCCCGGTGTCCCGTCTTTGCCTTTGTTTTATAGGTCCTGTGTCCCTGGTCTCATCTTGTCCCTCACCTAGGGCAGAGTGCGTGCCTTTGAGGGGGGGGGGGGGGTTCTGTCATGATCCTGCCCGTCCGATCCTCCTGTGTGCCATGCCTCCTCGCTTACCTCGTGTGGAATTCCGTGTTTGCCAGCCGTTTCTTGTTATTGGTTATCAGTCCTGTGTATGTAAGTCTGCATTTGAGTTTCCCGAATCCGGTCATTAACGTAACATTGTGCTGCTGCTGCTCCCTTCCCGTGTGATCTCCGCCAATAAACCCTGTGTATCCCCGATCCTGGGTTTCCTGCTTCCTTGCTCCGTGCCCATCAGCACATTACAGATAGTGCTGCTTTGTCCTACCAATGAGCTTCTAAGTCTATAAAAGTTTCATTTTCCAGGTCGTATTACCAACTTCTGAATAAGGGTTAGCAGAAATGTTGAGGGAAACCACAATCAAGGTCATCTGTTCAGTCATGTTAAGGTTTGTTATTTCGCTTTTACTGAATATAGGTTTTTCTTCTGTTCCCCTGTTCCAAAGAAAACGCCTTTAATTACGTTCTATAAAGGTCACAATAGTCAAAATTAATCATTCAGTGAATTTTGAGAAATGTCACACTGAGAAAAGTTCTGTGTTTAACAGAACTGTAGAACTGTAGACTTCAGTTTTAAGTGTATGTTCTTCTCCTCCAGTGTTTGTATAGTCTGATTTTTTATTTTGTTTTTACATTACTTGTTTTACATTATTTTCAATTTTCATTTAAAATTAAGTTTAATTTTAGTTTTTAGTATGGTTTTATTAGTTTTAATTTAAATAAAATTTCTATTTTAGTTTCAATTTAAGTGTAATCCTTGAGCACTTTAGGGAGTGAAAACAAACACTGGTTCTATGACTATATCCACTTGCAGAAACATTCAAAACTTGTCTTCAGCCATTTGAGTTGCACTTTTGTAAAGATAGACATGTCAATAATAAGTAACTCATACTACTACTGGTGGGCAGGGTTCCGCTAATGCGCTAGCCGCTAATTTTCTTTTAGCCTATTAGCATTTCTGCTAACTTTGAAAACCGTGAATTAGCAGACTAATTAGCTTCCTCTAAATTTAGTTTTGCTAAATGTAAATTTAACTGTCAAAAGCATTTGCAAATCCTAAAATATACTTGTTATATTGTTATACATGTTCCGGTCTATTGTGAGCTTGTCTGCAACAGCCTATCTGGCACGCTGTTGATTGACTATGTATGAAAACAGAATGTGATTGGTCCATAACTTGTCATATTTAAGGTAGTCTGGGCTAAATGTAAGTGAATGAAGGTAGAGAACTCTATTTTGCACTAGAGGAAAACACAACGCAAAGTGGTTTCATACCAGTGCATTGTTCATTGTTTATTGACTCTTTTAAAATACAGTACAGCGATTTTAAACACTTTTCAAATTACAGTACTGTACAAATTAAATTACCAAACTATGTATAATTAAAATATGCTATAATACAGTACAGTACTGTACTGAATCTATATTTGTCATTGAGAGGAAAATTGATGTTTTCTGTGCAGCATTAGCCTCAGATAGCTAGGCAGAAGCAGACGGGTCACTGCAAGGCAAAGGGTTATCAAAGTTAAAAAAAGAATTACCATAGTTTTATTCTTTTCCGTATGCTGTCCTGTAAAAAAAAATGAACAGTGTAAATGGACTACTTGATTACTATAAGCGATTAAATTAAACTGTATTTGTGTCCCAAGCTTTTCTATCCAGAAAAGCGGTTCATCACTATAACCGTGATCACTATTAGAAGATTCCACTGTATGTAGAACAGTGGTGATCCTATAAATGATGTGTTTGTGCATTTTCACTGTACCCTGAACTAAGCAGAGAACTAGGGCCTGTTTCACAAAGCTGGATTTCTTGCTTAGTCACATAACTTGTCAGATTTCAGGTATCCTAGTTTAAATGGACTTTATCTTCGTTCACTTACATTTTGCCCAGACCTTAAATACTACACATTATCCAGCTAAGCAAATCCTGCTTCACACACTGGTTATTTTCCGGGTTCTGACTATAGACTAATATAGTAAACAGGGCCATGTTTGTAGTTCCCTAGCGGCTTCACTCACGGCAAAATGTCAGCATGAACCACTCACGGAATAGCACTCCTCCATCAAAAATGCTTATATCTTGCAAATTAAATATAATTGAAAAAAAGTTTATTCTGGAGACTCTACAGAATCCAACAACCCCCAATTGGGTATGTCTTATATATCTCCAGGTAATCGCCCTAGCCTTATGGAACTAATTTGCTAAACAGGCTAAAATTTCAGCTCTCTAGGTATATTTTAAAGGTGTCAGAGCCCAAAACGAAACTGAAGCTACTGTATATTCATATAATTAAAGTTAGCGGTTATCGTTAACTTCCTCTAAATGTTTATCAGTCTAGCATTTTTATCGAATTAAGCTTGGGATTAATTAATTAGTTGAAGCTAACGTTTCGGTTAGCTGTGTCCACCACTGCTTATTACTGTATGATGGATTTTCCAACAATGCCATACACATAAATGTAGAGTCATAAATAAGCAGACGATAAACAATGGGACTATGACGATTTTTATCAAGAAAGTAGGACCAGGCAAGAGTATGTGTAGTATGTGTATTTGAAGAGTGTATAATCTGGAGAATTAAAATCATCATGAGATTGATGGATGTAGAAAACATGAATCCAAGATAAAATTTATGACTAACTGTCTAATAGTGGGCAATGATTTTGAATCAGTACAGAAATGCTTGCTCTTCATTCAGAAAGGATGACAGTGATGACATGCCATTATACAATAAAGTGCTGATTCTTTTATGCAAGGGTTAATAAAGAGAATTTTGCTAGCATTTTCAAATGCTAGTAAAGCACATATATTAACCCATTTATAATATGTTTAAAGAATAATATATATGAGGATTTCTCAGGAATGCAGGAACATTTCGGAGAGCATCTAAATTGAAGCAAAACCACATCAGAGGCTGCTGTATTAGCATTCAGTTAAATATCATCACTCAGAAACATCTACGTCACTTCCATGGCATGAAGATGAAAGGAGAAGCAGCTTAATTTAGTTCAGAGATGATTTGTTTCCGTTCAGGGTCAGCCCAACCTACTGGGCGAGTCTAACAGAGCTGCTGAGGCTGCAGGGTCAGAAGGACAGCCGTAGTGCCACATGTCTGCGAGGCCTGCTCGCTTTATCGCTGAGACGCTAAATCATCGCATGGAGGGTCTTTAAGCTGGCACTGTGGCTGCTGGAGAAAAGTGATGGCTGCGGCCATCCTGGGGGGAAAATGGTGGTGAGATAAACACTCCTGTTCAGCAGCTGGTAGGAGACACTGGATCCAAAAACAAACTGTGAAATCTATGATTAAACCAGGCACACAAGGCCAAGCTATCTCTGCCCCCAGGTACTGCAGAAGTCCATGGAAACACTCTATACGCGTATAAATCATGTTTTAAGTCAAAGTTACAGTAACACATCATTCAGGTTAGTATGTTCAGAGGATCCAGGGTTGTGCTGGGTTAATAATGATATACCAAGCACCCCAGCTCTTAAAAGTGCTGGTTATTTCTGTATAAAGCAGTCCCCTTGCAGGCTTACGGAGAAGATGACAGCAAGCTGGAAGATATGGTGAAAATCATCTTCCACATTCATGTGGAGCATTAACATTGCTCCTAGAATTGCTTAAGCGGAAGTTCTGCTTTATTGAAGTTCAGCTGGACCCCCCCATGTCCATGACCAGGATGAATGGTTAGAATGGATGTGCATTGAATAGTTAGAAAGTGGAAGGGTGCATTAAACTGGACACAATTTATGTACTGTGCTACCAACTCTCTGGCTATTTATTATTCAGCTAGATTAAATGATTGCTCACCTCCTTAGGCTGAAATCATGGATGAGTGCCACTGCAGTTGGATGATGCTAGCCAGCATGTCACGTCTGTGGGGCAGGAGCCAATACTAAGTATGCTGACCCTTGTCAAAAGTCCTTCAGCAATCCTACACAAACCCCCGTGGATATGGTCACAACTTCCACTTGACTCACATACTGGTAGCACGGCATGAAACTAGCCAATCAATAAGCTCCCCTGCTATTTAACATTCTTAATAAAATCCTTGGAATATACTGTTTGGTATTATGCAGTAAATAATTTTGCAATCAGCCTGCAGTTTTTACTCACTTAAATTCTGTGGTACACTGAACCTTCACTTACACAGGGGTAATCAACTAAATTTAATATACTCAGTAGGAAAATAAAGGGGAGATTTATCATTCTTGGCCAAAATTGAGGAAAGACTAAGGATTGGGAAAAACCCTCAGATGGGGTGACCACAGTCCAACAATAAAAGAGACAAAGGAAGAGAGAAGTAGAGTGATGAAGATTCAGGGCTCAGAGTGTATAGCTAGCCCCACCATTAATACATGTCAGGTGTGGATGTGCAAACACAAGGCTTCGAGAAAAGTCATGGCTACTTCTGTAAGAAGTAAAGTGCCAATTTACAGCCGAAGGAGCAGCACTGTCTTCAGGCTATTTGTTTGCGATTGACGCTGTTGAATTCCATACTCGGTGTCATACTTTCCATGAACACGAAACAGGCCTGCTAAGCCCTTCAGGATCACCGTGATGTCAGAGCCATGGAAACGATGGGAACAGCAAACAAAGGAGGGCATATAGGGCTTCAGAAAGTTAAAACTTAATACTGATCATTTATGGCAGGCCAGCATTTTCAGACCACGGGTTTCTGACATTAATTGGCAGATTCTTTACTATTGTATAAGACTGGTAATATATGTATATTTCTGATTAACTGACCTTCAGGTAACGTCATATAAACAGCTGTATTCAACAAGTGGAATGAGTGTTTTGAAGTTACCAAGAACTGCCATCATGGAGAAACCATGGATCATGGAGGCCCCGCAAACATCCACAGCAATTAAGGCCACTTCTGGGATAACGTGATCCACAGAGATGTATTTAGAGGAAGTTAGAGGAAGATGAAAGTATATGTGTGTAAGGCTTAGTCGTTATAATCACTTGCAGCTCAGTCTCCTGCTCAAAAACTGGGGTTAGCTCAAAGTCCGCTGTGGTGAACTCAGCTGCCTGCGGATGGAGCTCGTTTGCAGTTTGGCCAGCTCCACTGCCCTGAAGGCTGCAGGCTACCTTTGGTTAAACCAAGCAACAGTGGGCAGTACGAGCATCTATTGGAGTGGCTGATCAGGCCAGGAAGCCTTCAACCAGAGGTCCTGCTCACAGCGCCCTGCGGTGAGGTGGTCAGGAAGATCTGGTCCTGTTGTGGAAAGCAGCTCATCAGTGTCAGCACTTTCCAGGTCAACATGAGGCCAGCTTTTTATGGCGTTCTATAAATAAATCACTGTGGACTAGGAGAAGCCCTCAGAGAAACTCATAAAATACAACCTGACTGGCTCGTTTTCTGCTCAGCTAGTGTAATATTAAAAGAATATTTTGCTAATTTAATGACGCTAGCACAATATTCTGTTCAACTTATTCCGTTCCGTCAATGGTGACGCACATTTCTAAAGTACCAAATGAGTAACAGTTCTCTTGGAGATAGTGTTGCATCTGGTGTCATGTCCAAGAATTTTCTGCTTAGTGCGGGGCAAGATTTACATGCATGATATGATGTCTGAGGCAAAGCAGACAGCGGTTTCAACCCAAGTTCTGTTCTGCTCCCATGCGATTGGACATGAGTGTTACTCTGAGCTGAAGCACTGGAAATGGATACAGTGTTGGTATAAGCGAAGAGCAGAGACAAGCCACGCTTCCTCCTGTATGACGTCACGGCCTTCCAAACCCCCCGTTCTGCCAAGCTGGCCCTACTTGCCACCCCTCACCACTTTTCCCTGCCTCTCAGGGAGGCTCGGGCTGCCTGTTTATGTTTATACAGTACACAGAGACACGCACTGGCAATTGGAACCAGCCAACCACACACACATACATTCTCAACAACTCCCATAAGCCCTCTCTCCCACCCCGTGAAACCCAGCCGGCCGACTCATCCCGCATACAGATATAATAAATGCCTCTTCTCCTAAGAGAGCATCTTAAAAAAAGTGATTTAAAAAGATGAAACCTGTAATTTTCAGAGTCAAACAGGTCGGTTCATAAGGCAAACCGCAGTTTAGAAGCAATTGCAAAGTATGTGCAATAATTCCCATGCAAATCACTCATCTTTCAGTTTTCTGGGATGGAGCAACATCTGCAAAGATGTCAGAAACCACAAGTAGGATGGCGCTTAGGGCTGGAGAGCCAGCTGCAGCCCTCACTGACCACCTGCCGTAAAAAATAAAGCCCAGCAACATGATTCTATATAATCCATATAATTGCATACAATTCAACAATGAGTCCCAGTATCCCTATATTATAGTGTGTGGTTGCATGACCCCACATGCAACATCTAGACCTTGATGCCACAGACAACACCTTTCATTACAGGCTGGAGCTTCAACTTCCTACCAGTAATGGCTGGACCATCCCTGCAAGTAGTTAGGATAACCAATACCCGAGCCTGCAGCTGTGAGGGACGTTTTGAGGACAAAGCCCGATCTTTACAGTTGGAGGGAAATAATTAGACTGGAGCCTGTGTTTCATTCCATCCAGCCCAGACTGGGTGGCCCACTACAACTGATGAAAGGCAGAGTGTGATCTTACATATATTATCTCCAGGCTTTAGTGACTACGCTGCAGTCTGAATACATAAGAAAACGAAATCTTGCTGAGGACACAGGAAAACTCCCTTATGGCCGAAAGTCTTGGAACCGTGGCCCGTTTTATAGACCACCTGAGGCACTGACACAACAGGATAGAAGCCCAACCCAGAAGTTACTGGCCGGGACTATTAAATGACACCCCTCCCTTGTTTGTTCAAGTCAGGGGTAGCCAGTCTTATCCAGAAAGGGCCTTTGTGCATGCATATTTTTGCCAAAACTGTAGCGTCAGGAACGAACGAGGGATGAGAGCTGGAAATGGGGAAAACAAAACGGAGCCTTTATTGCTCAGGGAAGCAAACAGGGACAACAAAGGGGCCTCACAGGAGCTAAGGAACAGGAGCTAAGGAACAGG
>JAODKM010000058.1:29042351-29058398 GCA_026780845.1 Petrocephalus sullivani | reverse complement strand
GCGGTGCCCTAAGCCCCTGTGCTGAGCGTGGGATTTGGTGCGGCGCCCTTCTGAGCTCAGACGCGGTGCCCTAAGCCTAACACCTAACAACCAGTATCTGGGTTCCTCAGGCACCACATCCTGCATCCGTTCCACACCAATTGCCACCTTTGCTCACCCTGCTTGTCCTGTTTTTTTGCTCACCTGTGCCTCAACTCTTTTGGTTCTCCTCGGGGTCCTGACCAGCTGCAGCCTTCTCAGGCCTCCTACTTCTACACATGGCCGTGAATGACACATAGGGCTGTTCCTCAAAGCTTATGAACTTATGAGTGGTTCTTCTGTACACAGGGAGATGTACCGGGTCACTGAGGGCCTGCAGAGGGAGAAAGCTAGCCTGCTGAAGCAACTGGACCTCCTCAGGTTAGACACACACTCTCTCAGTAGCAGTATATCAAATGCATGAAGCAGATCAACAGCTTGGCACTCTTTGTTTCTCTCTCTCTAACAGACACACACAGTCTTGTGATTATATGTTTGTGGGGACTCTCCATGGAGAAAACTCCTATGACACCCTTAACCCCTAAAGAGCCCAAACCTTAACCATAAGTAACCAAATGAAATATGAGATTTGACCTTTAGTTTACATTCATAGGTCTTTGTGGGGACCCGAAAAATTGGGGAAAAATGTGTTCCCCATAATGTAATATAAACAATCCACACACACACACAGGGGAAAAGACTCTTTGCTCGTAATGTCATTTGACTTTAACCAGCACTGTTTCTGTTTAAACTGCTTCTCAGGGAGATGAACAAGCATCTGCGCGATGAGCGTGACATGTGTCATATGGTACGGCCGTCCCACCAGCTGCCTGCTGTCTGCTTCCAAATTAACAAATTAACCTAGAAGATAATCAATGGATTCTTTGAATTGTGAGGCAGTCTTACTGGGCAGAATTCTGTTGATTTTAAATTCTAAAAAATAATTGAAATACATGTAGCATCTAAACATTGTCTATTCCCACCTTGTCCACCTACACATGTCTTAATAGCCTTTTGACTGAGTTATGGCCCAGGTGGGTCCTGTTATTGCCTCTCCTGGTGAAGAGACCCTCAGTCAGGCATCACATTTTAGCCCTTTACACATTTGCGGTTGGAGTAATTCCGCTGATGTCTTCCCCAGAAACCCAGGACTCCCTTGAAAACGCCCTCGCCCAGAGCCACATCCACCCCACTGCGACCCGCTGACCGCAAGCAGGCCGGCATGAGGTGGGTCTGCTTTTCATACTTTTTGATGCTCACTTTTATTGGCCTGGTGAATTACTCTGACATTAATGGTTTAAAATTCAGCCTTTTCACGTTGAACTTTTACGCCTCTGTACTCTGAAGAGTTTTTAGAGGAGGGCATTACACCTGTGGGTGTCTGGATTGATATAGGATGGTGGAGTTGAGTCTGGAGGTGGAGATGTTGTGAGATGTATGAAGAAGGGCTTTTCCGAAGGCAGAGGTTCACCCTGGAGTAGCTTTAGATTGGGGTTAGATTCGGTATGGGATGGACTGGAGATGGAAACAGCATGAATGAGGGCAGATGGTTTTCATGACTGAAGTTGGTAATTCACTTGTTTGGAAGAAAAAATTAGGTCTACGTACTGTAGTAAATTAGTGCTGTAGTACTGGCGATATTAGTGTGACGCGCCATTATCAGTGGGATAGAGTATTGAAAGTGTGTGGAAAGTGTTACGCACGTTTGGCTCCGCCTCAGCAATGAGGATGAGGAGGAGGCCCCCTCGTGCTCCTGGAGGAAGAGCTCCATAGGTCTTAACGGGCTCGGGACGGCACTCAGCCAGGAGGTGGAGCTGGCTCATGGGACAGGGGGCCGGCGGCACCTGCCCAGAATCATCTCCATCGAAGAGGACCCCCTGCCCCAGCTGCTACAGCAGGACTACGAGAGTCAGCTGCCACAGTGGAGCGAGGATGAGGAGAGTGAGAATGTGGACCCGCGGACCAGAGGCAGTACCTCCACGTACAGCCCATCCAACCCCAACAGGGCTGTGCCCTCATCCCCCCGGGGCCGGCCAGTTGGCAAAGAGACTGTCCAGGATGTAAGAGCAGACAACACTCGGCAATGCATTCTGTGATAAAACTGACGCGTCAGCCTAACGTAGGTTTTTAACCTAAAATTACAAAGATAGTCATACAGAATAATTTGGCTTGTATACTTTGTTACCAAGGCATTTGTAACTGTGCAGCGGATACCTTTACAGGCACTGTACATTTTAATGTTTTTATCATGATTTTGTACCTTAAACTTACTGCCTGAATGGGTGAACTATACTGAACATGTTATTAGATGGAGAGATGCATGTGCAACAGTCACGGACCTGCTGCCGGGGCCTGCAGGGATCATGAAGCTTCAAAGAAGCCCTGACCTGCACTGTCGTGTCTGTTTCGGGATCTAGGGTGAAGCCAGCATCTCTGCTCCTGACCGCCTCTTCAAGATTGTACTGGTGGGCAACTCCAGTGTGGGCAAGACCTCCCTCCTGCGCCGATTCTGCAACAACTGCTTCTCTCCAGGAACTTCTGCCACTGTAGGTGTGTGGACTGGCACTCCATATTTAACGGGGAGACCCGCCACCCCACTGAGCAGTAATGAGATTTTACATCGGGGTGTTAATCTAGCCAGAAATGTGTTCCTGACAGGCATAGACTACAGTGTGAAGACGCTAATGGTGGACAGCACCCAGGTGGCTCTGCAGCTGTGGGACACCGCTGGGCAGGAGAGGTGAGTCTAGCCCCTGGTCCCCCAGCAGCACCAACCGAGCATTGTGGGATACGCTACCCTCGGTCGCTGTTTCACTGCTGCCGTGACCCTGCCCACCCAGGTACCACAGCATCACGAAGCAGTTCTTCCGCAAAGTCGACGGCGTGGTCATCGTGTATGACATCACTGCCGAGCAGAGCTTCGTCGCTGTGCGTCATTGGCTGACCAGCGTGCAGGTAGGGCCGCTGCCCCCCCTTTGCCCTCATTGGCCAGATTGCCTCGTTTCCTACCCGTCCCCTTCCTCTTCCCACAGTCAATAAATAATTTCTCACAGTTGTCAGAAACGAATGAAAGTGAGTTACAGCATGCTAGGCAGCTAGTTAGCCACTCTTGACAGTCATCTTAACATTGACTGATTTTCAAGAAGTTAAGTAAAGTTAAGTCTTTCAGATAATATCTTGTTAAATAACTAAGATAGTTTATCAGCTAGGTAACTAAATAAGCACATGGAACATACCATGTTCCCTAGTGGCTGGTGTGAACTGTGCTGCACTCTTGGTATGTTAATGTCAAATTGGGTTATTGAACGTTTTCAGAAGCTTTCAGAAATCGCACACTATGGTGTGAAGCCACAGTCTATTATGGTGGTGAAAACACAGCCAGCCTCCTAACTAACCACTCCACACCAAGAGCTTTAATCAGTGAAAAATACTTTCATGAGAAGTTTGAAAGCCAATTCTATTGAACTTTAGTTATATAATCCTTGGTTATATATTGTATGTCAAATAATAAATATGAATTATTTTAACTGTTAACTTATAACAAGCATTTCTTAATACTGAATTCACATTTTCAATACTCTTAATTTGAATTACCAGCATGCTGCTTAGCCGAACAGCTAGTCTCACCTCCTAAATGCACTAAAACCACCAAAACCTCATTCACATTTTAAATTGAACTCTGGCAGGCTCTCCCCCAACAGCCAGACTTTGTCACACGATACAAAGGCCTAAGAAGCCATAACAGCAGGAAGGGGCAGGAAAGATGCACAATCTTGTCTTTGAAGTATGTTTGATTTTTTTTTTTTCACTTTAATAAATATTATATTAGAGAATAGGACCTTTTCAATTTAAAATGTACTATAGTACCTTACAAGAATTAATCAAATATGCTGCAGTATTCTTCAGTGACCATTGTTTTTGTGCACATTACAGTCATTTCTAAGAAAATCATTTACATATGTTATTGTATAAGATTAATGAATGAATGCATTTTGTGTCGGCTTTTTGTGTACACATAGGCACACAACTGTGTGAAGTTTTGAAAAAGCGAAAATATTTTCAGTATGGAGAAATCGTTAACTGTTGTAAACAGGTATTATTGACTTAATGGTGCCACTGAGTCATCAGTTAGTGACTAATGGTGACATTGTATATTTTTTTCTGAAGTAGTTTTTGTAGTTTGGCTGTAGATCCTTTGCCAGTGTCTGTCTGAACCTGCACTTGGATAAATACTCTTGAACGGAAATAGTAATCAACATAAAGATACTACAATACTAAAGTACTTTTTTGAGAAAAAATGACCGTTAAGAAGACTTTCCTTTTGATTTTGACACAGGAAGGGGCCGGTGAGGACATTCCCATAATGCTCTTGGGGAACAAGAAGGACAAGGAGAGCGAGAGGCAGGTCCAGGCCAGAGTGGGCGAGGCATTGGCCAAGGTCTGTAGACTTATGTACAGCCTGCTCTGAGACCAATGTTAGCTGCTTCTCTGCTGATGGGTCCAATTTTCTTCTCTTATTTCCCTTTGAAGTTTTTCAAAAAACCCGAGTGATGCATATGGGTCTGTTCCCACAGCTTCCATGACCTTTAGTATGGTCTGGTCTAAATGAGGCTGTCTCATGGCCTTGGGGTCTGACATACACGCACCCATGCGCACACACCCACCCACCCACACACATACACCCATGGGGTGCTGCACCGGCACCTGGGGTGGGCTCATTACTAGAGCTTTCTAAGCTGCTTCTCACTTTGTTTTATGGATTGAGTCATGATGAATGTCTGTTGGTCATCTGTTGATGGCCATGTAGATGTTAATGAAACCTTTACTGTATCCAAAGCAGGAGTCCCAACTCTGCTTCTATGAATGCAGCGCCTTCTCCGGCCATAATGTGCTTGAGTCCATGGTCCATCTGGCCAAGTGAGTAGATAGTCTTCTCCGAAAGGCCATTTGCGTAACTGGCTTCGTTGGTCCTGTATCTGCTGGTTTTAATTCTGACTTAATTCTGATTCCCTTAACCAAAAATAAATCAGACTAGCTAAGCCAGTTGTTTTTTTAGTGGTGGTGGAAACCTGAAGACTGACAGCAGTTGGTATAGTGTGTTGGTGTAATAAGCCATTAAAGGCAGTCATTCCATAGATTGTTTTCAGTTTGTTGAAAATTATTTCCAGTACACAACGAAATAAAGCACATTTAAAGGGGGTGAGTTGGTGATTTGGGGGTTAAAAAAAATTTAAGTCCTGTATACATTGTGGTTAGCTAGCCAGGCTTTGAATTTGATGCTACTGATGTTGAGAGTAACCAGAGCGCAGAGGATTGTGGGTAGTGTTAAGTGGTGCTCAACAGCTGCCCTCTGTATTTGCCCTGGTAGACTTCTGAAGGAGCAGGAAGACAGAGAGAAGGAGAAGACCGTCCAGCTAGTGAACAAGGCCCCCAGCAGACGATCCTGCTGCTTGGGGCAGTAGGCACCAGTGCTGACTCGGCTGCAGTTTGCTGGATCTGCTTGTGCATTTGGACCCACTCGTGCCAGAACAGTTAGCCAGCTCTTTAGCACTTGTCTGTGGCCTGTCAGCACTGACACACTGGTGTTAACACCGTGGGAACCGTGTTCTGCTGTTGCGGTTCGTCACCCAACAGGAAGAAGGGTACTGATGTGTCATCACTGTGGATGAATGGCAGAAGCTAAGCCATTGAGGTAAAAGAAATCACTAAACCAGGCAGAAATAGGCTGAATCACAGTCCTAGATATGTTTACATGTACTGTTTGTTGTATGTTAATGCTTGTTAATATGCCAGGGTGTGTGGGGTCAGACTCTTAATACATAGGCTGAGCAAACTGGAAATACTGACTGTATGGTGTATAGTGTTGTATAGAATGCAGATGCCAAAGAAACACCACTATTGTTACTATTTAAATACTTATAGGTGTCTATTATGTGCCTGTCAGGCATGACTGTTTTTTTGGTAATTTTGAAATATACCAGGCACTCTGCTATTTCTGGAACGTTTCAAGGTAGGCCGTTTCCTGAGACGAGCGAGTGGACTCTGAGTTAACTGTGTTTTACGCCTGCTGAGTTGTTTGGGTTTCACCGATCGGCACAGGGCCCCTGTCATCCGATACCTTTAGTGAAACTGTCGGGGCATCTAATTTCAGAGCCGACTGACCCTAAGGGTCCTGACTCTAATTCCAGCCCGAAAGTCTCTCGGGGAGAGATTTATTCTGACCTGTCACCCAGCCTCTGTATGGTCACATGGGAGTGAGGTTCTCTAACACCCCCACACACACACTGTTTGCACACTGACATGTTCCTGTGTAGGTGCAGTTGTAAATATAAATAAAAAAAATAATAATTCTCTATTTATATTGTATTAATAAATAAAAAATGACCAAACAAAAATCGTTTCTGTTTTTTTGGTGCAATAACACTGATATTAATTGATGATGTCTATATGGGTCATGATTCAGTATTAATCAGTTTTGATCTCACAGGTTTTAATACTTGGGGGGGCACGGTGGCCCGCTGGGTAGTACTGTTGCCTGACATCTCCAGTGTCGGGGGTGGTGTGGGTTTCCGCTGCCTTTCCCCTGCAGTCCAAGGATGTACAGTTTGGTAAGCTGACATCCCTAAATTGACCATTGTGTGTGTTCCTTGTAATGGGCTGATACAGTATCCTGCCTGTGCAGCCCAGCCTTGTGTCCTGTGCTTCCCGGGAAAGCATCCAGACTCCTGCATCCTACTGTATGGAGTGGGTTACCTAAATGGTAAAAAGTGAGGCTTCTGTGAGGATGGGAAGAGGATGAAATGTTAGTCTTCAAATTAAGTTGTTTGAGGTATAAAAAAAAGACTTTTGTTTTGCCAAGACATTTAAGGTACATCATGTCATTCAAATACTCATCAAAATAATATAAAAATATTTGTGTGCGGACTCCACCTAGTGGACACCCTAATAAAACGATCTCGTTCAGTATTTATTTGGCAGGGTCAAAGCTAAATTAACACTAGCAGTACATTGGAACTGTTCTCGCTCTACTGAAATAAGGTAATCAGGTATATTTTTTGTTATTAAATAAAATACAATTAACATGTTTTTAATAGGAAATATTTTATTCGCCTAGAACATATTCACAATAGTACAAATATATATGGACTGATATTCCTTTGATTTGTATTATTACTGCTCATCGTATACTCTAAACATGACAGTTCTAAAAGCCCGACTACAATGTCACGTACAGCAGCAGTGTAGTGCATGCATATATATACACACATTTATTTACAGTACATTCCACATTTCAAACCACCTTATTTGCGATATTTTGAGGATTTACAATAATCTGATAATAGCTAAATAAGACTCGATACGAAAGCACAGAATACTGATCCAACGCAAAAGGCTAAGATAATGTGCTCACACTACCAAGCTCTTCATAATAGCACTGTTTTACTCTATTCGTTTTTTATAAAAACCAAAGCTTCTGAACATTCATTTGCAGCGAGACCTGTCATTTGGTTCTTATACTAAACACTACTGATATGTGTGGAATCGACATCGCTGGCAATCAGAATTAAGTATTTCCAAAGACTTGCTTTCCATGTATATTCATTAAGACTGAGGCGAGAGGCGCTTCTCGCCGAAGATGCAGTAAGGTAAGGAACCGGAATATCTTTATGGAGGATGTGCAGTATTTCACAGTTATGAGGGAGTTTGCAGCTGGGCTGGAGCGTAGTTCTCCAGCCATCACCTTGGCAGCGACTTCAGTAAGAGCACAGGTGAAGAAGAGCATCCGCGGCTCCCGGGGCGCACCGGTGCGCCCAGAGAGGAGCTCTGAGGACGGGGAGCCCCGTTGCATGGTGGGAGCCATTAGCAGCATCCACGGGATCCCGGGGGCACTGCTTAGCTTCACTTTCCAGATCCATCCAAACTGTTCGTACTGAAGAATGAGCAGGATAGCAAGTCCCTTCATATTGCACACATTACTATACACAGAAGCTGCCGCAACCGCTGAACCGGACCGGACGTAGGGAGACGTGAGGCTTGTGTGTAAACGGGGAGAGGGCTCCCCCTAGTGCACGCCAAAGGTATGGCATCATGTCACCAACAGACAATAGCACATAAACACATACACAGCAGGGTCTATCAGCTCAGTGCATTGTACAGTCCCAGAAGACCCCCACACCCAATCAAAATGGCTAAAATACCAATACAGTAACTTCAAAGGAGAGTTCATGCTTATCATCTAACTGCTTTCCCTACAAAGAGGTTTCTCTGTGCCGAGTCCTACAGCTACACGGTCATAACTATTTAGCGGTCATAACTGTCAAGATTTTTTTTGTCAAAAATAATCAGTAATTCAGTAATTAAAGGACTGACCATGCAAATGGCCGCTTACATTAGACACTAACTTATATACTAAGCAAACAACACAAATGTGTGAATCAATCGCAGCTTTATCAGGAAATGGCCATTGATCGAGACCAAAGTTGCACTGCCGGTTTTTGAAGTTTTCATTGACTTGCAAAGGGAGCCAGGTGCAGAGTTCGATAGGTAAATTATAACTTTTAAACAATGGAAACTATTCATTTAGTCACATTCAAGTAACAATCTCGGGGTCCCCAGGCTGTTCAGAGAGACCTCCGACCATCACTTGGGCTTCAAAATTTAATGGTGCAATAATACTAATAATAATAATAGAACTAAATAATATGTTATTCTCATGACTCTTGCAAGGGTAAAAAGTGAAATGACTACATTCATTGCCAGCCCTACCAATGACATTACAGGGGCCACACCCATCCTCCCATCTGGCTCCTCCTTCATATACCAGAGCCCCTTGACCCACCTGGGCCTTTGCCAGATTGGCACAATCTGCCCCCCCAAATTGGCAGACACTTAGCGCATCTTGTAGTCATGGGAGATTGCTGCCTCGCACAGCTGTCCCTTGAAGTCCAGCTCAAAAGTGAAGTCCAAGTCTCTCTGCAAGAGAAGAAAATGGATTGTCAGCCCCTAGTTTTGAGCCCCTTTAATTCAGATTCTCCTTCTTTGTTCACTCTGCTAGTATACGGCTGATTGGCTAAGACCAGCTGTCAGTCACAGGACACTGGTGAGAATCATAGTCACTTCCTGCATAAACCTCGCTGTCCATTCTGAGCACTGTGGTAAGGCAACACTGAAGTTTACAGTTAAACAGCAGCTAATGGATTAGCTAAAATGTTTATGGTTGTACTATAGGCCATTGTGCTTATTTCTATAGACTGAGGCCACTGGCTCTTGGACTGGGACATTCTGATGCTCTAATCACAGCTCCCAAAGCACAAAGACCACCCATCCCTTTACCATGGTGGGGATGAACACTCACCACATTCTTCTCATTGGGTTTCACAGCGATACTGCCAATGATCTCCTCACCACGGCGCACTGTGAGGTACTCTTCCAGATAGAAGACAGTCTGCTTCCAGTGTGTGTAGGGTGCATCCGGCGCTGCAAAGAGAAGAGGACAAAGCTGGTGTGATGCTGCTACCTCTCAAGCTTCCTGTGATAATGGGCCAGACTTAACTCAGTATGACCCTTCAGTCCTAACTGCAAATTTAGCAAATAACTGTTATTTGCGCAATGTCGAAAATTCAAACAAGTTTCTCATTACTCACGTCAAATTTTTTCTAGGAGCCAACTCCTTTATGTCGTCCATGCAACTACGTTGCCAAATAGGGAATGTGTTGTATGTTGCGCAATGCACTTTGGGACTAGGGTGCAAAATGGAAAAAGGAAGAAGTCCAACACACTATTACGTACAGCCGTGGTACCTCCTCTAACTTGAACAGCTGTGGTACTTCCTGTACTGTAACTTTGAGAGCCGTGATACTTCCTGTAACTTGTACGGCTTCGGTACCTCTCTTTTCTTACACTGCTCTAATGTCTTCTTTTACTACTACAGCATCCACCTCCACTTAAACTGACAAAACTGTGAGCTCTTCTCAAAATCC
This sequence comes from Petrocephalus sullivani, assembly GCA_026780845.1. NCBI lineage: Eukaryota > Metazoa > Chordata > Actinopteri > Osteoglossiformes > Mormyridae > Petrocephalus > Petrocephalus sullivani. The sequence goes on along the minus strand of JAODKM010000058.1, from coordinate 29,048,400 downwards.
TATTGTGAATCCTGGGCAGAATCATTGTCTTCAGGTTCAGTAAATAAAGGCTTACGGCTGGAGAGGCTTTGGTACTAAACACCTCCATGTGTGCTCCTCAATGAAGTCACAGAGAGCGTGACCTCTGATCTCTCATTTCCTGCCTGCATCTAACTTGGTGATGTCAGTATACCAGGAAGGGGGAGAGGCAAATTCAGCCCTCGGCTTCTGCAATGTGTCCTGCTTGGGGGTCTCCAGCAGGGCAACAGAGTCCATAAGGGCATCTGGATGTGCTAGGGACTAATTCCTGGAAAATGCATAATATTATTCCTGCGTTTTGCTCCAGACACCAGGAACAAAGATAAAAAACAAATGTCAGACTTTTGCTCCAAAATGTTTCTAAGGCAATACGAGACAGAAAAGGCATTATAATTTTTATGTACTCCAGTCACTAAAAGACCTGGGGTCTCATTTATAAAAGAGTGCGTAGGATTCGTACTAAAAGTTTACCCACACACAAAAGCCCGAAAAGGTATGTGCAAAAAAAGTGATATTAGGGGGATAATATGTGTACTTGACTGTACCTGTGTTCTCATGTACCCATTTAAGTCATCTTCCATTAACAAAGATGCAATCCAATGCTAAGACCACAAGAACAGTACGGTAAATTTCCCCAGATGTTGTTGTTAGTGAGGAGTGTCTGTCCAAGGAATAAAAAAAATGGTTCGATCTGACGGTAATAAAAAAAAAAAAAGAATTGCAACCCATCGCCAGTTTTGTCCACCATTCATATATTTACATTTCAACAACAGTGGTGCCAGAGTGTAGTCTGAGTTAAGATTTGAGTCGGCTTATTCCTTACGGAATAATTATGGCTCTCTATCACAAATAAAATTGCTTTTTTCTATGATAACGTAGACGTATATGTGACGTGTGCTATGAGATGAAATTAAACGTATAAGTTATATGTGTAATGATGCCACTCACATTTTTATTACAATCTTGCTTCAATTCACCATCTCCACCTGGGTTGCCAATTTTCTCTAAAATATCCGTAAGCATAGGTCAGGGTTTCCACGCAGAAACGCACATTCTGCCATTGAGTTTGTAGATCACAACATTTGTGTGAGAAGTGGCATACACCTAGGGTTAGGGTTATAAACGAGACCCCTGGCATGTTAGGGGCCGACATCACTCCCATTGTCCCCCGATACCACCACTAGAGGTCAGTCAATGACATATGAACATACTTCATTTATACACCTTATTACAAATCTCAGTCAGTTCCAACTGCACCTTCTAATCAAGCTACAGATTAATAAAATATTTGGCTACACATGAAAAATACTATTTTGCTCTGGCCTGAATAGTTTCTTGAATGTGTGGTTTTCTGATGCATGAGTCATCTTCTGACACGTCTCTCCGATTCTAAAGTCACATAGCGGCACAGCTCCTGAAGCATCTGTTCATACTGCAGGGCCTTCCCGGGTGCTGCAAGCTGTGACTGCACAGGTATGGCACTGTGCCGCTCTTTACAGGAAGTCACAGCTTTCCGCGCGTCTGTTCCGCTGGCCACACGCCCCACGAGCCTGTCGGTCACCACCAGCTGAAGGAGGCCTCCAACCACTAAGGCATGGGGTAGATCCAACAGCAAATAATTCAGCTCCACAGCTGCAAGCTTATGATTTGTCTTGATGTTGATAGTAAAAAAAATGACTACAATAACAGGGATCAGTGTACGGACAGTACACCAATCACACACCCCAATGGCTACTGTCTACCTTTCAATTACCCCACACACCAGGAGTGGACCTGATTTATTTCCGGACAGTGCCGGTTTAAACTGCACCCTGGGGGGGGGCTCACATGGCTAATAAAAGCTCTGACTCTCTCTGTTGTCACCCATAATTCTGCACATAACCTATAAATCATCCCCTCTGCCATTCTGAAAGCCTGCATCACACAGCAGGTCCTCTGATGCTCTGCCCCAAGGTCCAGTGCCTGGCTCTCCTCGCTCAGCTGGGCCTCAGGACCTACAGTACTGCCTTCTGCCCACCAATGGGTTTTCATCTCTCTTTGCATTTCCCTGCTTACACACTCCTTTATTCACTGCTGGCCTTGAAGGAACCAGACCTTCTGTTTGCTAAAGTAGCGTAAGAAGCCAGAATCCTTGCCTGTCATACCCATGCAGATTATTGCACAAGCGTTATGTAATGAAGTACCACTCCGCTTTTATTACATTATGGATGGGATTGAGCATGCCGTAGAAGAAACTTTGGATGCTTGAACCTTCCAAGTGGATGTATTGCACCACAAAAGAAACCCTACCTGTGGAAAACCCAGTCTTCTTGTGACATTTGGTGAACTCGATGTTGAAGTAGGTGACCAGGGCGTGGATGTAATCATTACGCTGGATTTGGAGGCAAAAGGCTGAGATGAAGGACAGGTCCTCCGTCTTAACCGTGTAGATGTCCACTTCCTACAGGGAAACAACAACCATCAAACGTCCATACAACTTAGACCCAGCTTAACATTAACTTCCCCCACAGCCTGTAGGACCACGCTATGATACTGCATATTCCAAGTGAAAATAGGAGAGAGGTGACAGGTCCACAGCAGTGCTTCTAACTACAAGACAAATGTGTGCCTAAACACTGGTCTGGATGCTCTCAGTTTATAAATGGTACTTATAAATGGTACTGACAAGGCAATGATGTACTACAATACCTGCTGTTATCCCTCAAAATGAAATAACCACACTGACTGGAAGGCATCTGTTCTGGTGACCCAAGTGAATTTAGTTCCAGAAATGGCCATCATTCAGGTATAGTAACAGAGCTTTTAATCTTTGGTGTTTGTGAATCTCTGTGGTAAATTATTTCACACAGACAGAGGGGGTTGTCTGCAAGATTTTTACAAGCTCCACCTCTAGAACAAGACTGGCTGTTGGGCAACACTGGGATAGTATTTTCAGATTGAATTATACACCAGCTGTTTGTTCAGTGCAGGATCACGATGAGCCAGACCGTCCATTCATACTAAGTGCAATATAGAATATAGAAACATCAAGTTATCAAAGCATATTGCAAAACACAGGGAGAGTGTCTCTATACTTGTAACTAATTATTAAGGGTATAAAGCAGGATTAAGCTGCTGCGATAAAGGGAGAGTGATTGGCAGCAATGAACCAGCTCCTGTGGGTTTATGTTACACTAATTTAGGCTACAGTGCGGTTTTCAAAGAGGATCCTAGTAAATTCGGCCTGTTTTGTCTTCCAGTCCCCGTGTCCAAAGAAGCAGGATTTTAATACACATCTTCGTGACGTGGGAGGTAAGAGGACACCCTAGAAGAAAACAATGCTATTTCGTCACACACAGAGCCGGAGTGGGAGTCAAACACCACCCGTGAGGGTGGGAGGCCACAGTGCTGCCAACTGAGCCCCCTCACTGCCTTCTAGTCCATCAAATTCGGGTGTATTGTTCCGTTCCATCCATCCATCCTTCCATCTTCCAACTGCGTATGCTGCTCAATGCCACAGAGTATGTTCAATTCAAAATACCAACTTGTGCTGTCAGACCGTAACAGATGGTTCCAAATGTGGCATGGTTGATTATTCATTCAGCCTAAACATTCTCATATCAGACCCTTCCTTGTCTCTCTTCATTGGCTCTCAATTGGAGCTCACATGAAGTTCAAGTACTTGGTGCTGACTTACAGCTTCATTAAAGGACAGGCATACATGTCCATTAAAAGGCTCCTCAAGACCTATATCCCATCTTGCCCCCTTCAGTCAGCAGACCAATGCAGCTTGGAGCCCCCTCCACCATGTGAGAACTTTCACCCAGCTGGTTCTTTTGAGTGGTTCCCAGATTGTGTACTGAGCTGTGAACCATGTCTAATCAACAGATTCCCTCTCCACCTGTAAGAAATGCCTAGTAGATACCTTGACAGCATGAATGTTTGCAATGTACTATTATTCTTTGCTTGTATGTCACTTAGGACAAAAGTGTCTGCTAAATATATGAATGCAAATTTCCTATTATGACACTGCTTGCAATGACGGTTTAATAATACGACATGTGATTTACAAGCTTATTTTAAATCATTCAGCTCTTTAAATGCAAAAAAGCTGAGTTGACTTGACAGTGATCTCACTCTATGTTTACAATTTATTATGTGATAACTGCATCAAGAACCCATGTTAGACCTCACTATGGTGCAGATATCAAAGGCCTTCAGATAAATTGCTGGAGACCTGGAAAACTGTAGACATTATCATGCCAGGAATGTGCTCACAGCTCAGGGGTCCATGTCTTTGTCTCATGTCTTTCTCTCTCACTGACGTAAACAGAAAATTAGTGTCCCTGATGGTACCATCACAGGCAGCTTTCAGACAACAAAGGCCACCTTACTGCCAGTGATGTGTCACTGGGGTCATGTCTGCCTCCTGCTTGCCACTAGAGGGCGCTTTCCCGTCTTATCTCAGGCCTCTATGCAATTCACCCATTTTTGGGGCATAATTCTTGAAATAATTCCAGAAATAATTTTGTAAGGCAAAAAATAAACTATCCCAGGGGGACCCAGAAGAGATAGAGCTTTGCTGATGGTGACTGCTAATTCTCCCACCTGAAGATCTCACCTTCTAAAACACGCTGAAAAGTCACCTTTTCACCTTCTCCCTGAATAATGCATGCAGTATGAAACTAATAATGCAGTCCAAGATATTTTAATAGGTTTAACTTCCCTGTGTGTCCACTACATCCCATGTATGTCAAGTGGGAAACACCCGGCTGTATCACATTCCCAATGGTCAGTGACACAGAAATCCAATACTTTCGGCAGTCTTAACATTTGGACAGGCAAACCACGCATCCATTCATATTCCAAACACATATCCAGTACAGGGTTGCAGAGCCTATCCCAGGCAGCACAACTCAGGGATACTCTGGAGCACATTCCAGCAGGACATACACACATTTGAAACAAAACACTGAAGTTGTTAGGCAATAGTATTACCCACTCACCCACTCATATGAAATACACAGCTCTAAAAAGCAAATCTGAAAGTATCAGAGCGCTGACCACTAAACATTACTGTCCAACAGTCAGATCACTAGTACTTGAGTGCAAAGGGCAAAGTGGAACCATCCATCCATCCCTCCATCCACACCACTGGGCCAGTGCAAGGTCTGGGGCCCAAGGATGCAGGGAAACAGAGTTCCCACCCATCAGAGGGAATGCACATAAACCTTGGAAAATTTAGAGATACCAATTTGCTTAACCGAATTATTTTGGAAAACTCTACAGAGAGTAGGATTGAGGCAATGACTATTCATCAATAATTGTAAAATTAAGGCATACATAACAGATCCCATTACCATCAACACTGGATACTGAAGGATCAGTGTCAGGATTAGCTTAGTTCATCAAGTACTTTGCAGATATGAGGTTTTTTTGTTTTTTTGGTGCACATCAATGTTCACACTGATCTCCTGGCTGTGTGACAACTGGAGGGTCGGCTTTGGCCTCACAGGCCAACATCTGAACATTCCTTTGAACATCTTAAACCCAGAGTCATGTACGTACAGCCTTCATTCTTTGTGGAAGCTTGACACAAGCATACAAATACAGTGCTGGTCAAAAGTTTGAGTACAGCAGCTTGAAGCTGTGGCTGGGCAATATGACCAAAAATGTTTTCATGATAAAAATTTTCATGTCATAATTATTATGATAATTGTCAAATCATTATTTCTTTCCAGGGTGATTTTTGCTCCTGGGTGAAAATTGAAGGAAAAAGATGATTAATGGCAGTTTTGAACTATTTTTTGTCATCACAGCATTTCATATTTCACAGATTTGAGGTAGAAAATGAACAGGTTATTTTAGCTAATGCCAGGCTGCCACTGTGGTAGAAAAGTTTAATGCAATGGTAGGCCGGGGTCAGGACGCTTGTGATGTTATGTCTCGGGTTCTGTTGTTTTGAGGGTGGGTGCTGTGTGGCCTCGCCTCACAGCTGTCTGCACGGAGCCAGCCCTGCAGGACACAGACCTTGGAGAATTGGGCCGAAGGG
>JAODKM010000058.1:29016525-29032037 GCA_026780845.1 Petrocephalus sullivani | reverse complement strand
CCTGACATTAGCACATCCTGATGTTAGCACTCCCTGACATTAGCACATCCTGATGTTAGCCCTCCCTGACATTAGCACATCAGTAGCACTCCCTGACATTAGCACATCAGTAGCACTCCTGACATTAGCACATCCTGATGTTAGCACTCCCTGACATTAGCACATCCTGATGTTAGCACTCCCTGACATTAGCACATCCTGATGTTAGCACATCCTGACATTAGGACTCTCTCACCCTCACCCTTCACTTGTGACTCTGTTGAGTGTATTTACTCCACAGAAGCCTCTCATTGATAGTTTAATGAAAATTCAAGGTAGCATTGTATGCCTGCAGCGTTATATGTGAATGTGTCCAGTCAGCGGGCAACATTGTACCAAGCGCCTCACTTATCTGGGGATGGAGCTCTTCTTAGCCCCATCTGCATTCATGTGTATGTGGGCTATTCATTACACAGCAGAAAGCAATGTGGTTCAGATGAGTCCAGTGTTATAGAAGGGAAAAACAAAGGTTCTCAGCTGATCTAGTTATGCTTTTATATGCCATGTCCCAGGAGAGGCTCTGCTGCTGTACCCTTGAGCTAGGTGCTTAACCTGAATTGCTCCACTGAAATATCCAGCTATATAAATGGATAAGATAATATTGTCCCTTAGGATAATAGTGCAAGCTAAGCAAATGAATGTAACCATAAGTATGTATTCCAGGCTCCAGCTCGGGCTTCTGTTGAGTTTAAAAAACTTGGATATAAACTTGGATATAAAGTTGGTGTAGGAGACTTACCACCTGCCCCTGCAGTCTGTCACACTCTGCCATTAGGGGCAAAATAAGCACTGGTTCAAGGAAGAGATTAGGTCTGCAGGTTATCCTGCCCGAATGTCATGCTGGGGTCAGGTCCCAGAGAACTGGCCTTCAGAGGCATTACATGTGGCAGTTATGAACCCCTCGAACAGGGATGCCTTGGAGATGATTGTCCTACGACAACTTCGATTAACTGGTTGTCTTTATTCACCTACACTTGACACAGAACATATGAAAGTATGTTCCTGTTCCTTGTGTGTGAAAGGCCTCTCTGTCCTGTCTAGGGGTGGAATCAGAGAACCAGTTACGACCAGTTGCACTTACAATGGATCTTGAAGTCCTTGTACTGTCGGTCCTCAATGGCCACCACATAGAGAGCAGCGCGGTCCGGAAACATAAGCCCGCCAGGTTTCTGCCAGGGGTAAATCATACAGAAGCACTGCAAGTTGGACCGCACAGATTGATGATGTCAATTCCTGGACCCGAAAGACCCCCTGCATCACCCCAAACCCACCGATTCCTTAACACTTAGGCAATGGACGCATACACATGCCGTTACTCACAACCTAGTAACACAGACAAGTTCATGTTCACTCATAAACTCTCCTACATGACTGCTCATATATCAATCTAAACAAAGATTCAATAGATTCTCACCTGCTCTATGACACATTATTAGCCACTAATTCACAAGCCGGTCAACACACAGATATGTAGACATCCTTGCTGCCCAGCTTGCTCTCCCCAGGACAACTTCATACTCTGCAGAGCATCCACACAACGCTGCCTCCTACCAGCCACTTGTCCCTTGCGAAGATGACGGTGTTGAGCATGGACTCATAAAAGAGGCAGTATCCCATCCACTCAGAGATGATGATATCCACTTTCTCCACAGGTAACTCCACCTCCTCCACCTTGCCCTTGAAGATGGTGATGACTGTAGGACATACAGAGGGAACAACTGTGGAGAAGCCGTCTTTCAGAGCTACAAGTACATCCTAAAGGTTTAGCAAGATGTCCTTGTTAATGCTTGTTAATACTGTGAATGTGGTGCCGAACTCCTGTGCTGCCATAAAGCCATTCTCTGTACACCCTTTTGTTAGTCACATCGGGGTACTATGAGTGTCCTCATCTCAGCAAATAGCAACTCTTCACATAGCTTTGACTCCCGTGAATGAGGGTCCCACTTCCAGAACGCCAATATTTGTCTGGTCGATAAGTCCTTTTCATAGCACTGTGAGCACAAAGCCAGCTGAAAGTAGACCTTTCTTTAAAAGCAAATCCAAAAAAAAGCATTACGGATTTTATTCTTTGAGAGCTGCTGAATGAAGGAGGAACTGTATTAAAATACGATGTAGGAGGTATGCCTCACACCTCTGGATTTTGTGCTTTTTTTTTACTTTCATGGACTGCTGCCATGTCACTGAAGAATGGCTAGGCTTTATTAATACCCTGGACTAGACCGCCTTAATAAAGGACATCATAAGTGCTATGTGACATCTCTATCCTTTGGGTTTGTCTACTTCATCTTACTGACATGAGTATTGAAAGCTACAGCTGGATTGAATCTGAAACATTTACCAACCCACTCAGGTCTTTGGAGTACAGAATTAAATATATGTTCACAATAAAGGACCATATCAAACTAGATCCATGTTACATGGGCCAGATAAAGACAGAGGAAGGTGCCCAATGGCAGAAAAAAATCTGGAGTAGAGGTCGACTGATACTGGTTTTTCAGGGCCGATACCAATTATTACTCGTTTATGGGGCTGATAACCGACATTTGTAACCAATGTGCATTTGCTTGTATCTGCTTTCTTTCTATCCATTTGCAATGAGAATTTGGATATAAAAAGTCCACTATTAGAGTAAGGCTGCTCTATTTAAAGTGAATGATACTTTTGAAATTAAAAGTATCAAATGATTCATTATACAACATAAAAAAATGTATATATATACTTTTTTACAGATTTTTAAGTATTCATAAGGCAGTTGTGGCAAGAATAAGAATAAGAAAAATAAAGCATCTAATAAAACATTATGCCTGAGCTGAACAAATCAGATTAATAGATGCTTTAATACCATTAATACTTTTTGCTTAATAACAGAGTTTGGTAAGGCGTTACAATTAGCAGTAACAGTTTCCACGTCGTTGTCAGATAACGTTACACGTAACGTGACAATCTCACAGGGATGAGTAATGTCAGTACTGTAATGTAAAGTAAGATAAGCAGCGTGGAAGCTCAAATAAGCTCCTGCTGCAGCATTAGCTGTCGCCGCATAAGGCTCTTAACACTTTGTCGTTACAGGTAACATTGCTGGCATGTATTGCATTCACTAAGGAAAAAAATATCCAGTCTGGTTTTTCAGAATTAACGAGATACACTATGCATAAAAAGGTTCACGTTATCACCACAACAAGGGTCATTATTCTGGCTTTTTCAGCGATGTGATTGAGAAAACGGGCAGGTTTTTCATTATGGAAATAGCGCACAGGAGCTCTGTGTTTTATAACTTCAGTGTCTAGCAGGCCCGGCTCCAGGGTGGGCCATGAAGATTTTTTTGGGGGGGCAATTACACATATATATATATATATATATATAAACTATATTGAGGCTGGTTGGGCCAGCCTTGTGATTGAAGCTGGTCCCGGTGTGTAGGATTTTAATGCTTTAATTTGGGGAAACATCAGCTGCATTACCCTCCAATCTCAGCAACAGTCCATGCTCAGCTGAAACTCCTCTCTCCTCTTTGGGGTTTCATGCTGCACTCGCATGTGAGTGCGGTGTGAGTGACAGCAAGGCTTCAGCGTTGATTGGCTATTACTAGTGTGACATAGCCAATCAGAGACAGGTGTGGGTGGGACATTAAATGAAGCCGCAGGATGAGAGCAAAGAGCACAGAGGAAGAGACGGCAGCGGAGCAGCAATAACCCGCCTTGTAATTACTTAATGTCGATGCTCGTTAAAATAAAATGCCGATACCGATAATCAGCAAAATGCCTAATATCGGCCCCCAATAATCAGTCACGCCGATAATCGGTCGACCCCTACTTTGGAGTAAAGCTGCATGTAATTAAAAGGAAGATCCATTCAATCAGACTTGAGGATGTTTACACCTAACATTTTATTCAAATAGATATTCATGGTTCACTACCTGCTGGATAACAAACATAGACTCAGTGTACCTTAGCAGTAATACTGAATCAGCTTACCTTAGCAGAAATCCTATTTAAATGTTTAAGGAAATAATTATTTATATAATTGCACCGAGGGTTTCAGTCAGTCACGATTATTTTATAACTGCCAAAATTATTCATAATGACGTAAATCTTTCAAGATAAAATGGATTTGAGGTGACATTTTTAAGCTTCAGAAGCTTCACTATGACGGCCATCATTCCACTGAAATAAAGAACTTGGTATCTCCATAGGACCACATCCAAATCACTGCATTATGCTGCATGCTGCAGGGAAGTCTGGAGAACACAGAAGAACCAGGGCCGTCGTGAGATGGCTGGGTCTACCTCCTCCTAGTGTTGTCTACCATCAGCTGCTCTCTCCTCGAAGCATGTTTCAGCACTCGGAGATGAGAGTGAGGAGAATCAGATGGCGTGCAGCACAGACAGTGTAGCGAGTGTGCTAGTCTTTACCCCTCGAAGAGCGACTGTGGTATTAACTGGCCATCCCTGAGCAAATGAAGCCACACCTGGCAGAAAATGAGTATGCCGAAGGCTGTAGATTGCAGATCAGCATTCATTCACCGAGGTGCACCCAAGCATACAAAGCTGTATGTAATACCTCTGCTACGTGCTGGCATCTCACCAATCAAGGAGCTTTCAACAGCCTCCAGATTTATCAGGAATGACCAATCACAGGACCAGTCAAATAAATAACGACAGTTAGCTGCTAATTTTATGTAGTAGGCCCTGGAAATACTCTGGGAGCATGGCAAGAGTGAATAAAGTGAGGGTCATACAACTAAGGACCAAAGAAGGAAAATGTCCATGAGCACATGACTTCTCCAACTCACATATCGGTTTTAGGAAAAGCTCACCGTGATAATATTTGTTTAATAAAACTATTTTGACCGATTCAAGTCCTCTCGAGTCTTTGAGTGCTGGCACTTCAAACGGTTGCTCTAGTGACTGGCTAACCTGGAGACACCGATGAATGCTCTGACTAACTGCAAATCACAAAGGGGTTTATATGCAGCTTTCAGTTAAGCACAAGCTGTGGCTGTGAGTCATTCTCTACAACTATATTCATCAAGCTGCCTTCACATTCCACATGACCCCTACACCGGTCCTGTGGGGTAACCCTAATCTCTTACCATTGTCCAGGTGGTTGGATTTGATGATTTTCTCCGAGTATTCTGATATGCTTGAACATTCAATCTGCAAATGGAGAAAAAGGTAAATAAACAAAATTCCAGCCGGGAGATACACAAGAAGAATGCAGTGTTGCACCCCATGGTGACGTCACATGACCTTTGACTGCTGTGTCTCATTAAGAAACACATTGCGTCACTGAGAGGCAGCTGGTTTTATTTTAGCTGAGTGCCTTTCGGGGTAAGCGCTCTACCCTCTGTGTGAGTGTGTCCATATTAAGATGTCTTATCAGAAACTGTGTGTGTGTGTGTGCATGTGTGTTGTTCCACGGTAGAATGTCTGCTGTTCTGTCTGAACGGAAATTGAGGGCCATTTACTGTCTGCAATTTTCACCACAAATTGACACTTATAACATAACTGAGCTGTAAGCATACTGCTGCAGAGTTCAGACAAACTCCTGATTAATCGCTTCATGCACTAGAGTTAGTTTTCACCTGTCTCCTGTGACAATGTACTAGTCTCCATCACAAAGAGTGAACCAACATCTATCTGCGGACACCACATGGGGTCAGATTGGGCACTCGGGAGCTCTCCAAGACCACCAAACTGCTGGGTGGCTCAGGGTACAGGCTGCCTAAAATCCAGCCTTAAACCACCAAGATGGTCACCATTCCTCTAGTCACAACATTTCGGCCAGTGGAATCGGTGTGGCGCTGCAGTGCACCCTACAGCTAAAGGTCATCGGAGCTGGAACTTCAGGAATCTCCTCTGCTTCCCTGCGCTTAGACCACAAACATAGATGGGGTATCACCACTGTGGTTGGCAGTACTCGTGGTGGAGTTAGCATCAGGGCTGGACTGGGATTAAAAAATCAACCCTGGAAACTTTAGGGTTCACCACAGTAAATTTTGCTGTTTGGGGGGGAGGGGCGGGGGAGGCACGATACATTTTGCTGGCCCACATACCCATCGGCCCACTAGGAAAATGCCTGGTGTGCCAGATAGCCAGTTCAGTCCAGGCTGATGTTTGCAGCTAACAACCTTAGCGCAGATTTATTCACGCTGGGGCTTAAGTTTCAGTGACGTGCTGGAAAAGAACCCTGCACTGGGCCACCATTTTTCAATGTAGGAAAAAAAAGCCTGAAAAAGGGTTTGGAACAATCCACACTCCATTCACTTATCGTAGGCCATATTTTTATTGTTTCATTTCGATAGGAGGTTAAACATTTAATGCATCATTTCCCCCTGAGACGCCTTTAGACTGTGGTATAATCCCAGAAGATCACTCTTCTTCTGAATGGTGGTGGTGGATTATAGAGGTTATGCACATGATGTCACAGTAGGCGGAAGTCACTTGGGTTTCACCCAGTGAGTTGCAGCATTAACATTCAGCTTGGATGCTGCGAATATATATCTAAAATGTGAAGGTATGGTTGTGCTACTGATTGGACAAATCAGTTTAACGAGGAATCCTAGCTACCGTTTTACAGACTGCCAAAAACTAAAGAAAAAATAAGCGAAGGATCACTACAATCCAGAAAAACAACTGGAATCCAGGCTCTGAAACATGGATTTGTAGTCGAAATGTTGTCATTTTGGATTTTTGGGCAAAATTATACTTTAAGTTATATACTGCATTGACTACTCATCAATGAAATATTTCGCAACATTCATTTATATTCTGTGTGAAGTGTTATTTAGCATTTATTAAACAACATCCTTTAGTTTGTTCTGCAAACAAAGTTAGATAGTGTTAGCTTACCAGGCTAAACCCAGGATACCTAATTCCTGGCCACATATCAATGTCCATGGCCCACTGGTCCCTTGGTAAGTTGTATGTATCTCAGTTGAGTCAAACTGCCTTTAATGTATCCAGATGTTCATTTGTTTCGCAGTTTCTCCGACAGAAATCAGCCATGTTGCAGCATGTTTTACCACTCTGTCCGTCTAAGGGGGTGTGTTCTGGTCGGAAAGTGATGTCAATGTACCCTCTATTGGAGCTCCTGACTGAGGCGGTCAGTGGTTCACTGCATGAAGGCCTACTGCCAAAATGAGTCCATGAACAGTAAAACCCACTCATTTACTATTATTTTTATTGGTTCACCCTGAACCCAGCACTTTAACATATCATCGTTATTCATCTCCTGATTTCAGCATGCTTTTTTTTTTATAAAAAGAAATGTCAGCTCTTTTTTCAGCTTATCCATGTCTGGGTGAGCGTCTGGGTTCAAAATGTTGTAAATTAAACAGTAACAAAGCAGAAATTCTAAATAAATGTCACACTGAAATACTTTAAAGTTGTGCTTTCCAATTCCAGCCAAGGGGGACCTAATTAGCAGCTACCGTGGAAACTGAAGAAGAATTAAGATATTTTGAGAGAAGGGTTTTTCAAGTAATTTCCTCTCCAAGTTCATGTACCACTGTCTGATGCATTTGGCAGTAGGACATAAAGGAAATATTATTTAAGTGTGTGCTCATGATAATATCAGGCCTTGTTCTGAGATATTTAAATTCTTATTTCACAGTCTGCATTAGGGCGGTGATCCCTGAGATAAGTTTTAATTGGAAATCTCGCCCCGAGACAGCAGTTGGATACAAACTCTTCCTCCGTCAGCTGTCTGCAGGAGCAGGGGAACACACGGATGATCAGATGATAATTGGAAGCAGATAAAAGTAGGGAGCTTTCTAAACACAAATAAGGCAAAAAGGCTATATACTATATGTATGTATGTGTGTGTGTGTGTGTGTGTGTATATATATATATACACACACATATATGTATATATATGCTTTCTATGACCAGTAACCTGTTCCTCAGTCACATGACCTGCCTCTTACCCCGTATACGTGCCTGGCTCCTGCTTTGGCAGCAAACATGGATAGGATCCCCGTCCCGCTGCCCACGTCCAGAACGATTTTGTCCTTAAAGACGTGCTTGTTGTGGTACATGGAGTTCCTGTAGGTCAGCGTCCGCACCTCATCTTTCAGCATCTCCTGCGGGAAGCAGTTCATCCTTACGGAGCCGACAGCGACCAGAGGAACGCGCAGCAGGATTGGGGGCAGTGGGACTCTGAATGCATTTCCAGCCTGCCTCCGCTCTGCCTGCTATATGCCTTGAGTTTGGTCAGGGACACAATAATGGAAAAATCTGAACAGAACCGGAAAGGGCGTGACAAGTAAGAGGCAGGCTGGGGACATGAAAAGGGTCACATCTGAAGCCTCAGGAGAGAGCAAATGGCTGATGTTCTTCCCTTTTGTACTTTTACACTTTGCTTTTTCTCCTTTGTGGAAATAGCCCACATACTGACCTACATTTTAAAAATAAAGCACAAAGAACTGGTCTCCATGCCCCACCACCTCCGTCTCTCATTGACCGACACGCCCGGATCACAGGTCCTCTCAGGGAGTAACAGTACCTCATGGATGCCGAAGTGGGCATAGGAGTCGAAGTAGTAGTCTCGTGACGTCATCTCCTCCGGGTTGATGAACTTGGCCATCTTGCCCCGGCCTGGGCAGCTGGGCAGAGAGGCAGCATGTGGCAGGTGTGGTGGGCGGGGCAGGTGGTGGATGGGCAGCGCAGGCTTGGACATCAGTGAAGGTTGAGAGGACTGAGATGAAGGTGGGGCGTGGCTGACCGGGGCCTGCTGGGAGATGGGGGCAGGGTTTACACGACAGGGGGGCAGAGTCACATGTGATGGACAGGGAAGGGGGTGACATCACATGGAGAAAGACAGAGTAACAGAGGGAGACGTAGGGACAAAGGAAAACGGGAGGTTTAAAGCCAACTTCATGAATCTTAAAAAACGTTCCCTGTTCTCCCAAAGAGCCCGGCTAACTTAAATGTTTCCATTTTTATGCAATCTTTCAGCAGTATGAGGGAGGTACAGGCGTTTATGAAAAAAGAATATTTATAAAGTTGTTTCGGTCACCTGCAACACCCCCTGGGAGGAGGTGTTAATCACCTGCAATGTTTGCTGGGAGCGGGTGCTGATCATGTGCAGCACCTTCTGTGCTTAGGTGTTGATCACCCACAATGTCTGCTGGGAGAATGCCCCCCCATCTGCTGCATAACCACTGCCTTCAGAGCACTACAGAAACGGCACACACCTCAGGGAGCCGCAGCTTCACTAACACTTCGCAAACACCTCATTATTCATTTAAGCTATTTATAATGGACACCATGATACAGTATCAGTATCATAAGCATGCCTGGTTCCAGCACGACTGAGCCCAAGAGACGTGATAGTCTGACCGTAATGCTCACATTGAGAAAATCTGAATAAGCATGGTATGGAAAATACCATGCATCTCAGTAATATGGTTACAGGAGTGAGTCCAAAGAGATAATAGACCTTTAGGACATACAGGGGTGGGATTTACTCTTGCATTTGGCTTTGAAACTGATAATACAAAGATACATTTACAGCTCGATGTCAAAAGTGATCATTTATGACAGATCTGTGTGTCAAAGGCCAGAGACATGGCTCATTTTTACAACATCTACAAAACTAAATGTGTTTATCATTTTTTTCCCATAGAGCTGAGGCAGATTGCATTGACAGAGGACTATGATATAGAAGGCAAGTGATTGCCTTTACCTGTGTAGAGACATGTGGGGCACCTGAATGCCACCATGAGCATAAAGCTAAAATGAGATAAGATAAAGCTACCCATGAAACAGCCATTGTGAGTATCACGGTTGGGAAATGAAATAAATCCCCCAGAGCACTGAAAAAAACTGTCCTGTTATATTGGTCTTTATATAGCATCTTTCCCAAGCACTGAATGAACAAGGTCATTGAATGAGATTTATGCCAGCAGGGGATATGTAACGATGGATATGCCCCCCGTCCTATTACAGTGTCAAACACCCGAGCTACGTGACGTGTGGGTGATGTCAGGTGGCAGCTTCTGATTTGACAGTGACATGAGGTCACACCACTGCAGTGTCAATATATCATCCTGCCAATATAGCACCCCAAAACAACATTACACCCTCCTGGAGATATTTCAAAGGCTGATTTGTCACACTGCATTTTCACACCCATTTCTTCTTAAAAGAATTAAAATTGAAATTCAAAAATAAAACTTACTTTCTTGAAAAGTCTTTGTTTACGTGCCTAAAGTGGAACATGACATTATATTGAGTAAAGCAAGCTGGGGTGAGGATTTCTCATGAATAAGCCAGAGGGCATCATCTTTGTCCGAGTCCGAGTCCTCAAAATTCGCTCAATGGTACCGTCTGATGCGTGAATAATCAAGAATAAGAGCCGACTAATCAATGGATGAAAGAAAGAGGCGTATGCCTGATGGGTTTATGGCAAGCTAGTCCATAAATGCTTCTTTTTAAAGTATATATATATAAATGTTAATATATTTTAGCAGTAGACCGAAAGGGGAAATAGGCAATGCAAAAAAAATCGAACAGAAAACCAGCTTACCTTCAAAATGCACTGACCGTCAACCAGGAACCATTACACGGTTCCGCTTACCGAGAAGTACTTTCACACATGCACCCAGTCAAAGCATTTTGAGACTGATATGCAATATGTGGGCAAGGCTGAGACTGTCTAATTTGGCAGGTTGGGGATAGCCCTGTGAATGAAGACTGTGATGGTCACTACCATCATGTCAAAATGTATTCAAGAAGGGTGATAGTCATGGGAATGCTGCTGATCCCACCCCAAAGCTTGGGAGCTCAGTAATGTACTCAGCAGCATAAAGAAGCCCCTGGCAGAGATAGCCTCCTTCTGCCCGGGATTCCCAACCATCGGTGGAGGGGCTACATGATAAGATGGAGAAATGTGGTTTACAAGTCCTTCTCCCATGACAGCCATGCAGTACTGCAGTATAGAGGAGGGCTCATTCATCTCAGTCACTGATGGTGTCTGTATTCCTCAACCCCCCTCTCCCGCAAATGAGAAACTCTACCACCACATATGCATAAGCATCAGAGATACTGAGCATGTGATTTTTTTTTTAATTGTATACCACAGCCCAACATTGAAGTAGGACTGTTTACTGTACAGCAGGGCTCATCGTTTGACTGAAATGATGGTTATTCCTCACTGCACCTGCAACGTCACAAAGCATCTTTGCTAGCCTGGGACTCACAGAGCTGCAGAATCTTCCAGGAATGGTATCAAAGCAGGGTGTCCGCCTACACACTGCTCTGGTGTGTTACCCAGGCCTTCACTTGTGCGAAGTCCACCCACCTGTGGCCTGGTATGCCCTAGTTTTGGGGACTATCTGATAACCAGCTAGCCTTAGTTTGGCAGGGGCTGGCCGAGGCATAAGCAAACTAAGCAGTCGCTTAGGGCCCAGCCTCCCCATCTGATCAGCCTGTCAGAATGGGAAGGAAGATGACAAATGACAACTGGATTAATCACATTTTGCTTAAGGCCCTGAAAAGGGTTGGGCCAGCCCCGGAGCTTGGTCCTGGCCTCACATATGAGCAGTTTGTTATAGTTGTCCTATCATGGCTACCGCTCCATTCTATGGCTCTCAGCTACAACATGGACCTGTCCCTCTGTCACTTTACCCTGTTCATACAGCCTTGGGTGCTGATTGTTGCTTGTTGTCTAATGATATTCTGTAACAAATTGGTATGAATTGGGATTCCATACATATGGGTCTCACTCACTTCTACAATATTTCACACTTTTACAATATTTCTGATCAAAATCTCACATCAGCTAAAATGGCTAATCTGAATATGAATGCTACCAAATTAAGTCCCAAAAACGCACATGGCAATGCATTAATGACATAAATGTATTACATGTGGTTACCATGGGCATCTTTAGGTCCGACCACTGGGAGCTATACCTGTGATTTTAAAAATTAAATTTTAAAAATTAAATTTCAATATAAATTTGTATTGAAAAGTGAAATATAGCAGGACTACAAAAGGGTAAGACAGATCAAAAAAGCTGTGAAGAAAATCGTTGCTGTTTTAGTGTGGCTGTGCCTGAAGTTTTCTGAACAAGTTAATACTCATAGTTCCCTTACTACTGGAACTCATTAAGACTTAACGGAACAGACTGCTTACACACACCCACCCGTAGGATTTACATAACATTTGAATCTAGGCATAATTAATTCTGTTATAAATTCATTAATTATACAGTGAAATGCATAAAATTATAATATATTTCAGGTAATAACACATGTGTGCAATTCCTTAGCCTGCGTTTCAGGGGCGGAAAGCGACGTTATGAAACAGTAAGCGGCTTCAGTCGGGTGGTATCGCATTATGCATGTCCAAAATGGCTGCAGTCCCGGTTTAAGAGAAGCTTTTCCTGCAGCACCAAGGACAGCGCTCACGTCCAGCTTTCATCGCGAAGACGAAACGTGCATTTTACTAAAATCACACTAAATCTAATGCCATCACCGGCAGCGATCGGCCTCGCAGCCCCCGTAACTGGGACGCAGGTCGGCTCGCAACTTCAGCCGCGATCTGTCGCATCTCGACGCTTTCGGCACCGTCTCCTTGACCGGGCGCCTTTCAAATCCAATACAAAAAAGCCTCACAACTAATAAAAAGTGGCCGACGTTCACACTCGCTTCTCCCTCCCTGCGCCCATTCCCGCCGAAGACGGGACTGAAAGTTGACAGCCCGAGACGATTGCGGAACCTCCGTGTAAATCCGTGCGCGGTTTCGGAGAGCATCGCCTTGACACGCATACGGAGGAGAGCTCGGCGGATCACACGGATATGTCGCTGAAGTATTGTGCCGAATTAAGTCAGTTATTTCACTCTTACCTACCTCCGTGCTCTCGGACTCCGCCATTTTTCTCCTAAGGAGCAAGCAACGCGAAGAGTGCTTAATTCCCATAAGAGCCGACGAGACTCCTCTAGCTCGGTGTCCATAAAAATATTAATATGTCGCGAAGCAAGTGGATCGCTACTTTTTGTTTGTTTTTCCCTTTCTTCTAATTCGAATTTTCTCTTTCAAAAGCAAATATGCATGAATTAGACGAGAGGATAAAAGACAGATTTAAGAAGTCGGTTAGGTCCCAGTAGAAGTGCGACCCGCGTTTCCCCGCGAAGAGCTCCGGGAATCCATGTGTAAAAGTTATCCGCCTTTACAGAACCTGTCGGACGGAGCCGGTTTCTTGGTAAAATAACTTCAGGAATTGGAGATCTTCGCATTTTCCTGTGCTGTAACGCGCCAGTAAGGAAGGTGTACTTTATTCTTCCCTTAACGCGTTTTATAGCCTTAGAAAGCCGGTTCGAATGTGGGGAGACTGTAATTAGGCTGGAGTCCAATAAGCGACCGTAAATGTCAGCGAATGTCCATGACTGTAACGCTATACGTTCGTATTTCTCTTTTTTAAGACTTAAGTAATCTTAGGTGTGCTGCTGTTATTTAAGGCGAGAGAATAGTAGCGCCGGTGCTATGCCAATTTCAGTCAAATCGGTTCACAAGTGGCTGTCATGCTTCCCTTTTCTGCAAAGATACCCTTATCCCATTGCGCTGAATTAGGACTTTACGTGACCCCTCTCCAGCACCGACGGGCCAGCGATCGTCATCTTCGCCTCTTAAGATTAACTTCTCGCAGGGTCCAGGGAGGAGTCCGCTGGGGCGGATGCATGGAAAGTGGATGGTGATCCCGCAGTGAGGATGCCTCCTACTTGCCGGCTGCTCCTCCACATTCTAAGCGCATCCTCGGGTCGCAGAGAGCCGGCATCGTTCTTGTAGCGCAATGGGGACCAATGGGATTCTCGCCGGCCTCTTCTTTCCCACGCACGACCGTCCGCGTCTGAAGGCGCATCTCTAACCAGTGTGATGGCTGTCCGCGCCGCACGCCGGGCAGGGTGTTGCCAAAGCGAGTTGCATTTATTCTCAAATAGCCGCCAGTGCTTTTTTACGGTGGGGATTTGCCGCCACTCGTCTCACCTGCGATCAGGCGGCTTAACATTAATGGCAATGTGTGTGAAACACTGACTTAGCGCAGTACATGAACTCAGTAACAAATATTTTATTTTGTCTGTTAATGGGAATTTTTCATTCTTTGCAGCCCCTTATTAACATTATACAGCCTGTCTGCGCTTCTTAAAGTTAAGAGGGTGACTTTTGCGTAATATGGCTGTCAGTGACTTGTTAGGAAAAACCGGGTCTCAAGTTCATGTGAGAAACCGAAAGTACCCAGCCACGCTGCCACTTCCCACAGTAGTCCCAATCTACAGGATTACTCTCCCATAAATCGCGAGGGATCGTTTGTTTCAAGCATCAGCATATGCTTTTCCCCCCGGCGGTCGCAGGCACGCTCTCTCGTGATTATTCTCCATCGCGACGCCGCGCTCGGGCCGCCGGCAGGTCCGGCTCCGCCGTTATTTCCAGGCGACACCCCCTCCCGCAGCCTCCCACACCTCCAGGTTGCGTAACGCGTCACTCCCGGCAGCTCGCTTGCCGCGTCGAGCGGAGCTGCCAAACCTCCGCTTTGCGCACTCCCGGACTCGGGAACCGGGTGCTCCGGTGCTTCTTTAGAGCCCCTCGGGATGCTTCGGGAATTGGGTTTAGGTTGGGGTAGTAGTCCTGGGCATCTCACTCATGATAAAGTGTCATCCGCAATATAATCGCATCCTACTTAGAAAATATATAATACTTCATGTATATTACGCCTTCAGAGCAAAAACAAATGCCGATCTATAAAAACACATCAGCTATTTTTGGCTCGTAACCGCAATGTGGGAGAAACTGTTGCTCACACAAGGACTCCCTTTAAAGAGCCGGCGGCTGCTGTCGCCAAGCTGCTTTCTCGTAAGGGAGAGGTGTGATAGCAACCGCCAAACGCGAAGCACGGCTAATGCGCCGGCTTGTGTAACTTACCTGGCCTCTAAGAGTTGTAATACAAGTCTAACCAAATATCATGGTTGCATAAGCACGCATTTCTTTCCCCTCGTTATTTTTATCCATTATTGTCGGCAGTCCAGCACTTGCCCACAAGAGCTGTAATCAGATGTGTTCGCAGGCTGCGTGGCTATTAGCAGCTTTGTTGAAGGGCCCCCAGGCCCACAACAGCTCAACACCCCCAGCTGATGGGGGAGGCCGCACTCTGAGGGCTCAGAGAGCCACCTGGCTTACCTTAGGTGTAAATGGGGGTGTGAGGGGGAAGAGGTTCGACTGATTGTTAAGGCCGGTACTTGGGGGCAGAGGAGCTGACCTCCCCACCCCACACTTGAGTCATGCAGTCTCTGGCACTTTGTTTCAGTTAGAGGTCGTCTTGATGGTATTTGGTCACTTATATTTGGGAGCTGTACCAGACAGAGCAGCCCCCCCCCCCCCCCCCCCCCCCCCCCCCACCCCCCCCCCCCCCCCCCGCCACCACCACATAACCATCTCCTTTCCCCTCCTCCTATCCCTTTGCTCCTCCCCCGCG
>JAODKM010000058.1:28987888-29009992 GCA_026780845.1 Petrocephalus sullivani | reverse complement strand
AGAGCTAGATAAGATTTTAACAACTCTGAGCTATTAGTTAAGTTCTCCCCAAGCGAGCTTGATGGGCCGAATGGCCTTGTCTCGTTTGTATAGTTTTTATGTTCTTACAATGTGGTCCAAAGAACACATGTTAATTTCAAAGAGCAGGAAAGCCTACTTCCATGTCACTCCACACTTTACCAATATGATGTGGATATAAGCAGTAATCGAATGGGTTCAAATATCACTGGCAAGCCTGACTGTGTCACTGTTAAATAAAATTTATCTAATTTTTTCACAAGCAAAAAATGGTTCTCAAATTGATGTCAGCTCAGTAAGTAAGTAAGTAAAGTTTATTTATAAAGCACTTTTCACAGGCATTTGTCACAAAGCACTGGACAGAAAAAGAAAAGAATACATCTGAAAATAGTTAAAAATACAGGATATAAAATAAAAAGAAAAAATATTAAATAAATAAAAATAGACTACCAAAGGCCTGTGTCAAGAGGTGGGTCTTAAGCTGGGCCTTAAACAATTCAACATTTTGGGACCTAGTAAGTTTGCATACCCTCCCCGTGCCACATGGGAATCTTCTGGCTGTGTGGCACCTCCCTCCCAATGTTCAAAGACAATACACATAGGCTAATTAGTGACTCTAAACTGTCCATGCTGTAGGATTCTGCACACGTGTGGACTTCAATGGATTAGCATCTCGTTCATGGTGAAACCCAGCCTTGTGCCCTTGGGCTATAGTGCCCTTTGCCCAGGCCACCCCAACCAGGATGAGCAAGTTGGATAGATGGATAGATATCTTTAAAATAATTGTATATTCATCAGCCCTTTACCTGAAAGTTCAAGGACAATCAATGACTAATTCTTGATTTATTTAAATAATTCACAATACTTGTTACTGACATTAGTTTTTAAGAACAGTTTAGTTTTACACAGAAAAAGGGGTGTCTTTCATAAGGCCAATGCCCAAAAGACTTCATAAGGTGGAGAAATGGGGGGGGGGGGTATTAGAGACAAACTAGCTTGCAAATTCTCACAATGCTTTCTATTGTTCTTAAACCTCAGATGGCTGCTCAGTTTTAGCCATAAAAAGGTTAATCTTCAAATGACTGGACTGTGCTCACACAATATCATTTTAAGAACATTATTAAAAATACTTAAAAAAAGCCCTTTCACAAAACAGACTCCTGATTTATAAATTTATAAATTTGTAAATGAAATCGGGCACTTGGGTGTATGTAAAGACAACAACAATAAGCAAAGAATGGTTTCCTAAAAAATTCTGCTCATTTGTTCCTTGCAATGCATGCACAAATACACAAATTTGGTGGGAGTTAATGGATTTTCAGCTTAATACTTGTAGGTAAACTGTAACTGATCCAGAGTGTTTTTGCCGATATTGAATTTGATCTTAATATTGAGCATGCATTACAAAACACTCCATATGATTATTGCAGCAACATAAAAAATATCCATTTTTTTTTTATGAGACATTTCAATGACATATTTCTAAATGGGAGGGGGTTACAGAATGAACATCTGCAGTAGTGAATGGAAAAGCAAAATATTATTTAACTCTTTCTATCTGTTAGAAAGCTATTGTGCCCATCCACACCCATCACTATTACTCTGCATACTTGCCATTTTGTTTCATCTTTGTTTTCCACTATATGTGAGATCATGACAGGCAGAATATTCCTCAAACTCAGAGTTACTGCATCTTGCATTAAAACATCTAGTGTGTTTTACCATATTATTTAAAGGTCTGCTAACTTAAGTAAGTTAGTTTGGGGATTACTTCACCTGCGTTTTGGTTCTTGTTTTAGCCCGGGTCACTTCCGATGTCTATCATATCTGCTAAATGTACATTTGTTGCTGTGTCTATTCATTACCTATATCTATAATAACACTACCTCAAAACCATATTCTCAAGTCCAAAAAGTCACTTCTCACAACTTTATCCCATTCAGTTATGGCCCAGCCTTAGACTGGGTCATAACACCAGCGATAATAAAATAGCAGTAAAGTTGTAAAATGTCTGTTAAATCCATAATCCTTTTTATAACAATGGCAGTGCAGGATGGTTGGCACAAAGGCATATTAGATATACAAATGAATTCCCAAGCCCAATATTATATTATGCTAAAAGAAGGAAAACTACAGGCAATTTCATACTTCAAGAACACCAGACATGTACTCACCCCATGCACAACAGACAACTTTTATCCAAGTATTTTTGCCAAAAGTGTATTACTTTTGTATCATTACATATATATGAATTATTTAATGGCCAGTTCCATTCATAATTAGTTAAAATGACTTGAACTTTAATTTGCCATTTCTACAACTGCAGCTACTTAAAATTTCTTTATTTTTCCACATATCCCACCTTCCTCACAGTTACAGTTTCTCAATTGATTACACACCATTACCAGGCTTATGAGCTAAATTTTCAAAATCATTACCCCAACTACCAAAAAACACACCCATTTCCCTAAACCATAAGCACTATTCCCCTGTTTTGACACATGATTCACATTTGTTGAACTGTTAGGGCAAAATTCTACGCACAAATCTGTTGTGTTCTTACATTCGTCACTAGGGGGCGACGACACAAAGGATGTGGTTACTGTTTGATAAGCGTGAATAGAAGAGGAGGTAAAGGAGAAGCATTAAGTGTTACTGCTGTGTGCTGCATATTGGTCGTCTCTGCTTCAGTTTCCTTCCTTAATAATTCAACGCATAGCATAACAAATTGGCATACACAAAGTTAAACTATCACAGAACGTTACACCTGTGCGCCAAAAATTACGTTGATTACCTCTGTCAGTTCGGAGTGCTGTGAGTGTTGAAATTCTGCGTCTTCTTCAGGCGGGTGTGATTGAGAAGACAGATGCTTCTCCCTCGGTCTCGCCTATTGTTGTCATACAAAAGAAGTCTGGTAACATTCTCATTTGTGTAGATTTGTGTGAGCCCAACAGGGCTGTAGTTGTGGATTCTTACCCCCTGCCACACATTGATGAAATGCTTGGACTGCTGCATGAAGTTACAGTGTTTTCTACCATTGATTTAGAAAGTGCTTACTTCCAGCTGCCACTCCATGAGGACAGCCGAGATCTGACTGCCTTCATCACCCACGAGGGCCTGTTCAGATTTTGTTGCGTTCCATGCGGTCTTGCTTCTGCTCAATCTGCCTTCCAGAAAATGCTGGCTACAATTCTGAAAGGTAGACCTAATGCTGCCAATTACCTTGATGATGTTATTGTATGGGGTCATACACAAGCGGACCATCACAATACACTCAGGGTGGTGCTGGAACATTTGAAAGATTCCATGTGCCTGCTTCATTTCAGATGCCTGCTGCATCAATAACCCAAGGTTCTCTAACACCTTTTTGCCAGCATATTCTCCCTTTTTAGACCCCATAGGAGTTTAATACAGTCGTGTTCACCTCCTTCAGGCCATGGAAGAGGCCTGTTCAGTCGCTGCTTCCTATCTGTTGAGGCCTGTCAGGGGTAGATAAGACATGCAAAGAGGTTTTTCCCTTGCTACATGGTTAGGGCTAATTATCACCTCTGGTAGGAAAAGTAATGTGCTGGTGGTATTTTGGGAGGACCATCTTCATCTTTGGTCTCCCAAAAGAATAACTACTGCCTCAGAGTATGTGATCTCTAGTCTGTTTATAATGTTATACAGTTCATCCAGAGCCAAAGATTTTTTTAGCTTGTGGAAGGATGCAGACAGGGTTAAAAGGAGCACTGAACTGAACTCTCTAGGGAGGCAAAAGGGTCTATCCTTGATGAACACCTTGATGAATTTTGTTTGATTGTGTTTATGACATCCTTTGGGTAATCCGTTTGATTATCATTCACTGTCTTCAACAGAGCAAATGTGGCACAGCTTGGGGATGATACTGCACCAAAAATACGAACCATCATTCTATGCTCCACAAGGTCTTCATTGATATTTCCATTGAACCACCAGAGAAAGTGTAGAAAGTTGACATCTTCTTTAGCCACTCTTACCTGATGGAATATTCCTTTTATAACTGTCATGAAGGCAATAGGACCTTGACAAAATCGAAGTAGCACACCTAACAATGTATTAGTAAGGTTAGGACCTTGCAAAAGCTCTTTGTTTACAGGTGTTCCACTAAATGCAGATACACAGTCAAGAACCACACACAGTTAATTTTTACGTGAATAATAAACTCTGTGATGTGGTACATACCACACTTTACAATCACTGGCTTCAGCTGGTCCCAAGGTATGACGTCTGCATATCGTTTTCCCAGAATCTTATTCATATAGTCAGTATATTTACGAAAGAATGATCTCTTTTAAATCTCTTCAGAAGATGTTGTGCTTTTTGCCGCATGCTTATTAGGCATGCTCACCTTAAGCTTGCAAAATGGCAATTTCAAATGGTAATGCCCATCTTTAAGATCACCTTCCACAGACATTTCTCTTTTCCCTGTACTCCTGCTCCACAAAATCCTGATATACTGTCTATTTAACAGTTCTTCAAAGCTATGGATAAATGATTGACCTGATGGAGGGTCAAATCCATGACTGAGTAGGTCATTAACAACCCATGCAAGGAGTGCTTTCACAGCGTGAAACAACAAACTGTTAATTACTCTTCAGGGTTCCAATGCTTTTGGAGAATTTACACCAATGAGCTGCCTTACACTCGCATCTATTGGTGTCAACTCAACATCCCTGAGAAGACCATTTTCTGATGTCTTCTTCCTTAGGAATGTTATCTTTAGCGACTGGGATAATTTTTTGGAAATGTACATCAGACAACTTCAGTAGGAATTTCCCTTTAAAGCAGACACTTCTAATACAGAGATTTTGTAGCTGCCTTTACAGGCTTCTCCTGAGCCATGGTTTTAAGAAGTATGTTTACCTTTTCTTCAGTTGCCTTATCAATGCTTCTGGAGCTACCTGGGTCAAGGAAAGTGAATATCTCCATGACCTTTGTTCCCTTTTCCAGCTTTACCTTCACTGGCACTATAGGAAGGGCGCACTCCTTCAACCTGACCCCATTAAAGCAGCACCCAAGGACAGTAAAGCAGTGGGTATTGATTCTGGTTGGGTACTATGGGATTTTTGATTTTCCTTGTTTCAATATGCAGGATATTGGGGTGATTCTGATGACATAACAGATGCTTTTTTTACTCAAGTGCCCCTTTCCCAAGCAACCAAAACAAAGGCCTGCAGAAATTCCAGGAATTGTGAATAAAGTGAAGTTATTAGAATTGTGTTTGTCACTGGATTTCATTTTATTGTCTGCCTGAGATTGCACTGGCAAAATTGGCAGGTTTGAAGCTGTATTTTGAAGTGTTTAATTGTCTGCTGGAGTTGGAGATATTCTAACGACGGGATTCAGCAGAGCACATGTTTTCCAATAAGCTCAAGATCCTTAAACTTTGCTCTTCTGTTGTATTCTTCATGAATGCTACAAGCAATCATTCTCCATTTGTCACATAGCTTGAAAGGCAGCTTAGACACTATAATTTTCAGAGTTTTCCCAACTTTTGAATAAAAACATCCTGAAGTGTGTCATACCAGCTTCACAAGTAGTGCATATGATCTCAGCAGAGCCATCCTCTACTTTTATAGTGGACCGATTAAGTGTTTTACCAATGAATGAGGGCAGGAATGAGAGGTAAGACTAACACAACAGGTGTGGCTCTTTAGATTCACACTAGGGAGAAAATGGAAACAGAATCCTTCATTGTTATTGTATGGAGTACAACAAAATGAAAGGCTTCACTTTCTGATGTGAGACTACATACAAACATGGCACATCACATATTCTAAAAATTAAAAAGTGACAGTTTTACATTCAAGCAATGTTTCCGTTTAGCAGCTTCACGGCTTTCCAGAAAAAGCTAAATTTAAGTACGTATTTTCTGGACTTGAAGCACCTATAGTACCTACCAGAATGTCAGGGATCCAGCGGCAGCGTGGCATGGTGCAGGCAAAAAGCAGGGGGAATAAGGTGACAACCCACTTGTGTTTCGGGCACAAAAAGGGGTTTATTGGGGATAAACTAAACCAGGGGAAAACTACAAAAGAAACACACAAGGGGGTCACAACAAAGCCCAGAACAGAAACACTGAATAAAATCAACTAAGACAAATCAAAAACAAAAACAAAAACAAAAACAAAAACAAAAACAAAAACAAAAACAAAAACAAAAACAAAAACAAAAACAAAAACAACACTTACACCATACAACACACCTCAAACAACTACAGAAATAAGGACCGACTGACAAGCAAGACTAAAGCAGGCACTTAAATACACAGAAACACTGGAGCAAACAAGGAACAGATGCAAATCATAACTAATTAACTAATCAGGAAGGGCACAGGGCAACGAGTGACAGGTGGGAAAAATTAACAGACCTAGGGAAGACTAGATACTGAAACTAGAAACACCAACACACTAGGAAAAAACTGGGGAACAATAGTCTGTTAAGAGGGTGGAAGAAAGAGGAAGAAGGGGGAAGGAGAAAAAATTGGAAAGAAAGAAGGGAAAAAGGAAAAAAATGGAGAAAAAGAGAGGCTGCAGTAGAAGACTGAGCGCCAGGCTGCTGAAACAAAAACATATGGTGCAACAGGAATGGCATGACAACATTGCAACAGACATGTGACGCCAGATTAACAATAATGACATAATTTTTAAATAGATCACCTTGACAGCATGGAATCCACAGTTGCAGGTTGTGGATCTGCCAAAGAGGGTGGTCTGGCCACGTGCCTGCATGGGGCACTTCTCAATCTGAAATCAGAAATGTTATTGACCCTAGACTGAGTTAACTTGTGTTTACGCTGTTGATGACCATAATAAGTAAGATGTACTCATTGTGCTATACCTTCTCATACAGGTCATGCCACCTCCGCTGCCTTGGGGCCGGTCTATTGCCCGGTCCAGAAGGCCAAACCCTGGAACTGGCAAACACCCTCAGCCTGGCCATCCACTCTCCATCTCCCATTGCCTTTTGGGCTTACTGCTCATCTAAAGATGACACAGAAGTAATAACAATAGTTATAACTATGTCACAGCATATATAAGGAAAGTATTCAGACCCCCTTCAATTTTTCACTCGTTATATTGCAGCCATTTGCTAAAATCACTTAAATTAATTTTTTCCTCATTAATGTACACACAGCACCCCTTATTGACAGACAAAAAAAATAATTTTTGAAATTAAAATAAAAAAATTGAAATTAAAAAAGGAAAAACTGAAATATCACATGATCCTAAGTATTCAGACCCTTTGCTGTGACACTCATATATTTAACTCAGGTGCTTTCCATTTCTTCTGATCATCCTTGAGATCACCTTCATTTGAGTCCAGCTGTGTTTGATTAGACTGATTGGACTTGATTAGGAAAGCAACACACCTGTCTATATAAGACCTTACAGCTCACAATGCATGTCAGAGCAAATGAGAATCATGAGGTCAAAAGAACTGCCTGAAGAGCTCAGAGACAAGATTGTGGCAAGGCACAGATCTGACCAAGGTTACAAAAAAAATTCTGCTGCACTTAAGGTTCCCAAGAGCACAGTGACCTCCATAATCCTTAAATGGAAGACGATTGGGACGACCAGAACCCTTCCTAGAGCTGGCCGTCCGGCCAAGCTGAGCTACCGGGGGAGATGACCCTTGGTGAGAGCGGTAAAGAAGAACCCAAAGATCACTTTGGCTGAGATGCAGTCAGGAGATGGGAGAAAGTCGTAGAAAGTCAACCATCACTGCAGCCCTCCACCAGTCAGGGCTTTATGGCAGAGTGGCCTGTCGGAAGCCTCTCCTCAGTGCAAGACGCATGACAGCCCGCATGGAGTTTGCTAAAAGACACCTGAAGGGCTCTGAGATAGTGAGATGAGACCAAGATAGAACTTTCTGGCCTTAATTCTAAGCGCTATGTGTGGAGACAATCAGGCACTGCTCATCACTTGTCCAATACATCATGCTGTGGGGGTGTTTTTCAGCTGCAGGGACAGGACGACTGGTTGCAATCGAGGGAAATATGAATGCGGCCAAGTACAGGGATATCCTGGACAAAAACTTTCTCCAGAGTGCTAAGGACCTCAGACTGGGCCAAAGGTTTACCTTCCAACAAGACAATGACCCTAAGCACACAGCTAAAATAACGAAGGAGTGGCTTCACAACAACTCTGTGACTGTTCTTGAATGGCCCAGCCAGAGCCCTGACTTAAACCCAATTGAGCATCTCTGGAGTGACCTAAAAATGGCTGTCCACCAACGTTTACCATCCAACCTGACAGAACTGGAGACGATCTGAAGGAGGAATGGCAGAGGATCCCCAAGTCCAGGTGTGAAAAACTTGTTGCATCTTTCCCAAGAAGTCCCATGGCTGTATTAGCTCAAAAGGGTGCTTCTACTAAATACTGTGCAAAGGGTCTGAATACTTAGGACCATGTGATATTTCAGTTTTTCTTTTTTAATAAATTTGCAACAATTTCAAATTATTTTTTTGTCTGTCAATATGGGGTGCTGTGTGTACATTAATGAGAAAAAAAAATAATTTAAATGATTTAGCAAATGGCTGCAATATAACAGAGTGAAAAATTGAAGGGGGTCTGAATACTTTCCGTTCCCACTGTACTAGGTGTGCACACTAATGAGTACAATACTACCCTGTCAGTTAAACAAACCATTCATACCTAGGTTTCATGAGGGCTAATAAATGACATTATTCTATGTAGCTCTTTAATGCCACTAGCTGATTAGACATAACTAGTTAATATTTACAGTGAAACAGTAGATGCCCACAACAGCCCATGCCCGCAAGCAAACACTTAATGGGAACACGCACTGAACAATACACTGTGCCCCTGCAGCCCAGAGATGCGCAGTCGTGCACCTGGCCACGTTATAACCTTGTCGCTTTCCACGTAAGGTTATAAACTGTACCTAATAATCCTAATAATAATAATAAACCTAATAATCCCCGCACACAGCATTAGTTCCTGATACGTACTTATCATTTATCCTGGACGCGCAACCACCCAAGTACCGCGGAATCTGACACTTGACATCAAAGTTATAATAGGACAGGCGAGGCCCGTGTTGCCAATCAACTGAGATGAAAACGAATGACATTCTATCGGCGACTTACCCTGAAAACTTCTTTCTAGGGACCGCAGAAGAGTCGTGCCGGCAGCTCCCATCAACTTCGAAGGCGGCGCCCGAGGCGATCGCGATTGGAAAATTACTGAGATTGGAAGATTGGAGAGCTATGCGGCAGTCTGGGAGGAAGGAAAGCACACTAGGGGCAGGCAACAGGGAGGAGATCAGGATGGCCGGCAACACCTGCTGGCCAAATGGGGAAGGAGACACTAAGGAAGTGTTGGACTGACCCTGACAGCATAGTAACATTCACTTAAAACATCACCAAGGGATAGCAACATAAAATAGTACTAACACAACATAAACACAACATAAATCAGTAATAATGGCTAGAATACCATTTGGTGTTGTTATATTATTCGCTTTGTCATCCATACTGAAAACTGAACAAGAATAAGTAGATAACTACACGTAAATGTGTTGATGTTGACAGCAAGTTCTTGGTATAAATAATGTGACGTAACAAATCCTAAGTGTGATAACATTTGTTACTGTGCAGCCTTGAAACAAGTTCTTGCTGCTAAAACTGTCTTAAAAGACACGTGTTGCCTCAAATTGTGTCTCTCATAGTAATTTAGCTTGATGTACGTGTAAAGTCACTAACTTTAAGATTTACGAACTAAGTAAGAAAAAAGGATAACTATTCTTAAAACAATCTTAAACAATCTGCTCTTATATAGTACATAATTCTCAAAACTAGATTAAAAAGACTTTTGGGCTAGATATACGATTGCAAGTCTTGGTTAGATCAGGAGTTTTTGCAGTGTATCATGCTACATTGCAGTGGGAATCATGAACCATCCTTCTTGTGGGGGCATCAAACAGAAACCCCTTTAGGTTTCAACACTGCAACTTGGAATTTGCCAGCCTCTGTGAAAGGCCGCCACATTTGGAACAAACTGTACCAACCCAAATTTACCCAGCACCAGTCAGTCACAGAGTTTTGCAACCTATTTCTGGCTGCAAACAGACATTTAAGGGATTCCACTCTTGCATTTTGAAAGGATTTTGAAAATGGTTACTCACTATTCACTCACAATTTCTCCTGAGTTGACGAGCTGGGTGGAGGTGCCCTTTCACCCATCATCACTGGCACTTGCTGGCTTAATGTAAGGCTAAAAGCCCCACCACCCCTAACTATGAGTCTCATCATATGAGCCTACTTCAACAGTGTGATTGAAGTAAACTCTGAAAGACAATAGTAGGTGGACTTAATCATGACCATTCATCTGCTGAAATATGTTATGGAATGCTATTGGGAGTGCTTGCCCTAGTATTTTGTTGCACGTACCACGTAGAGAGAAGGCTTACATATTTGATGGTGAATACTCACCAAAATAGAGAGGGGGAACACTGGGTCTTGATGATTTTGGTGCCCGAAGAGGGGAAAGCTTTCTCTTTTGATTATTATGGTTATCTACCCAATTCTCCTTGCTACCATAACATTTTTATGCAGTTTTTTGGGAGGCACGCTACTGAACTAAAAAACAATACATGCCAAATTCAAGATTGTTTTCCACCTGTGGTGCACGCATGGCTTTTTTCCTCCGGCACTGCTTCAAAGGGATATTTCAAGAGAATATAGGGTTGTACTCTGACTTTTTAAAAATAACTTGGTTTATTAATAAGTAGCGAAAAAGTATTAACCGTTTTAATGTTGTTAAAGTTTCAGAACCTCAAAATATATGTTGCTTAATACAAGTTAAAGAGCGTTATATATTTATATATATATATAAAATTAAGTCTTGGCCAGCAGTCTGAGATTTCGGCTGAGATAAAGTTTTAATCCAAGATATGCAAGCCTTTAATGGTTCAATCTCTGATGACAAGTTCTTCCGATGGGTTCTGATGTAGTCCAATGTACGATACACTCAGAATACATCATCTTATAAAAGATGCAGGCCAGGGTTCGAATTACAGGGGAGCTAAGGGGAGCTCGGCTCTCCTGAAAAGAATACAAGCTCCCTTGGAAACCTCCCCTGAGACTTTTAAAGGGAGCCCTAAAATAGTGTCCACTTTTGCATCATAGGTATATATTTTATTTTCCATACATTAAGGTTCCTAAAATAAATGCAATAATGATATAAATATGTCTATGTTTAGTGTTTATTTGCTCATTACATTACATTTTCTAAACATTTGTCTCCACTACTTAACATGATTCTGTGTCTATTCCTGCTGTGGCCATTGATGCATCAGGTCAAGTCAGGTCAGGCTGGGGAACATGCGCTGATACAGCGCTTTGTCAGCCTTAGTGCTGTAACTGATACTCCCTCACAATGCAGCTAATGTGCCTCATTCTTCTAGGGAGTATTTCCTTGCCACCGTTGCCTTTGGCTTACTCACTGGGGGGTCTTTATGTGGCATAAATGTAAAGCGCATTGAGACAATGTAATGTTGTGATAATGCACTATATAAATAAAATTGCATTTCAATTGCATATTCTTTTAAAGTAGAGTTTGATCTGGCAAAAAATAGAAAGCAGAGTGACACTTGTTGAAAATATTTCCCAATGGAATCATTCTCCTTTTTTCACACATTTCATTTTACAACACTTGAGATTATTCATATTACATTTTTAAAATATAATCACAGAGGCATGCTGTCAGGATTTCGGGCAGAAACACGGAAATAGACTGGCGTGGCGTCGATGGTAACCCAAATGGCCGAGCATGTCCTGCAGCACATCGTTGATGAATTGTTGGAAGGCTGCAGGAGCATTGCACAGGCCGAAGGGCATAAACTCTCGTAGTGACCGGTGGGAGTGATAAACACTGTCTTCCACTCATCGCCCTCCCTGATGCGCATCAAGTTGTAGGCACTCCGAAGGTCCAACTTGGTGAAGTAGGTGGCACCAGAGAGGGCGTCCAGGGTGGTGTTGGTCACGGGAAGTGGGTGACGATTCTTGATGGTGATACGATTGAGCCCCCGATAGTCAACACAGGGCTGGAGACCACCGTCCTTCTTCTTCACAAAGAAGAACCCTGCGGCAGCTGGCAAGGAGGAGGGCCTGATGGTACTTTAGTGGAGAGCATTGGCAACGTACTCCTCTATCGCCTTAGTTTCTGAGGGGGAAAGAGAGAAAAGGGTGGTACCGCGCCTGGCAGGAGATCAATAACTAAGTCATAGGGCCGGTGAGGAGGTAATTTCATGGCCAAGTTTTTTGCAAAATGCCTCTGCCAGGTCGCGGTACAGCTGGGGGATGGCCTGCGGATCGACGTTGGGGGGCTCGGACTCCCTAGAGCACCTCCCAGCCATTGCCTGTAAGCATAGTTCAGAACACATTGAAGAATCCGTTGTTGGGTCCAGGAGATTAGGGGGTCGTGCTGAAGAAGCCACAGCTGTCCGATGATAATGGGAGGGGAGAGGATGGATGTGACCAGGAACTGGATGTATTCGTGGTGGTGGTCGATGCTGAGAGAGATGGGTTGCGTCTGATGGGTGATAGGACTGGTGGTGAGGGGCCGACCGTTAACAGCGGTGATCTGAACCGGCTGGGATAACGGCTCAAGTTCCACCCCCAATTTTTTGGCATAAGTCTTGTCAATAAAGTTCCCTGCGGCTCCTGAATCAATAAAAGCTGAGGTCCTGACCCGTTTGTGGCCAAACTGGAGGTGTACCTGAACTGTGAGGCGGGAAACAGCCGTGGAGGTGGAGAAGAGGGATAAAGGACTCGGTGAGCTCTTCTCAGGACTCACCGGGTCTGGCTGTTTCCCAGACAGAGAGGGCAGATGGTGCGGTGGTGATTGGGAGAGGCACAGTAGGTGCAGAGGCCCTCCCTATAGCATCTCTCCCTCTCCGTGGTGGTCAGGGAGGCGCGGCCTAATTGCATGGGTTCCCCTGCTCCAGAGTGGTCCATGGGTCGAGGTTGAGAGACGATGCCGGCAGGTGGTGGAGGAGGTGCTGGCGGATGGTGGCAGGGTACGGGGGGCTGGCCTCAGGCGTGAGCTCATCCGCTGGTCAATACGAAGGGCCAGTTGGATGAGCCCTTCCAGGGTGGCGAGGAGCTCACGCCCATTGAGCTCATCCCGTATATGGGGAGCCAGCCCCTCATAGTAGGCTGTCCGGAGAGCAGACTCGCCCCAGGTGGTTTGTACCGCGAGAGTGTGAAAATCAGCGGTGTAGTGACTCACGGACAAGCCTACTTAATAAACGTGGCCTAGACGTGTAAATAAGACTAATTCTATTCTCCTATTTTACTAAATGTATGTTTATTTTGCAAACGTTCTAAAATAGTTGCTATTTTTTATTTAATGTGTTGTAACTATTATGCAAATGAGTTTAAAAAATGTAACTGCCGCAGATGGTACAGCCTCGAATCGGTCTCCACCTCGCTATCCGGATGACAGAAAGTAGTGCGGAGTAGATAGGTGAATTCGGGGTAGGAGTGACCAATGTCAGAGATGATGATGATGGCCGTGGCCCACTCAGCTGCCTGCCTGGTAAGGAAGGAGACGAGAAGTGCAACGCGCTGACGATCTGTGGCGTATCTGGCTGGCTGGAATTCAAAGATCAGATCCAGGGTGGTAAGGAATACATCGCTCTTTCCGTCTACCCCATTCCATTTTTTCAGTAGTGAAATGTGGGGTTCGAGGGCGGGGGAGGAGATACGGGCCGCCACCCGCAGGGCACGTCGCTCACCAGCCAGCTCCCGAACAGCTTTGCGGAGAGTTGCGACCTCTTGTCGCAGCGCCTCCACCTTGCCGCTGGACACAGCTTAGCTTTGGACACTTTGGTGCAAGTCCGCAACCTCACGCTGAAGCTGATCGATCAACATCGACAGCATCACAGAGGGCAGCAAACTCTGCAGGGTTAACCTCATTCGGCTCAGTCATTCTGTCAGGATTTGGGGCAGAAACACGGGAATAGACTGGCGTCAGCGGATAGCCCGTGTAGCGTGGATGGTAACCCAAATGTGGAGTTTACGCGAAAAGGTAGGATAACCACGCGATTATTATAAGAACGGTCTTTAAACAAAGAGTGGAGATTCCCACCAGAATTTGCATTCTAAACGCACACACAATCAAAGAGAGAGAACCAAAGACTGGAGTACTCACAGTACAGGCGATGGTGATCAGAAGGGCATGGGTCATTTCACAATGACTGAGCGGCGATTGAATGAAGTGTTCCTCTATTTATCTCCCGGACGATCGTCTACTTCCGGGTCCTCGTGGTGATTGTCTGACCCGTGTGCATGACACATGCAAAACAAAACATTTATTTAATTTGCTTTTGCATAATAAGTTTTGCTCAAGTTACATTTTTTTAACTCATTTGCATAATAGTTACAACACATTAAATAAAAAATAGCAACTATTTTAGAACGTTTGCAAAATAAACATACATTTAGTAAAATAGGAGAATAGAATTAGTCTTATTTACACGTCTAAGCCACGTTTATTAAGTAGGCATACGTGTGAGAACATAAGGGTGTCAGTACCAGAAAGTCCCCCGTGGAGCAGCTGATCCGCTGAGTGGCTCTCCCTTCTGGGTTTTCAGGTTCAGGTTACTTTATTTGTACCCAGAGGTAAATTTGGTTTACAGGAGAAGAGTCAGCAACCACATAGCCAGAAAACAATCCCACACAGACAATTAATAGAAGTCAAGTGATAAATAAATAAAACCAGACAAAACATAATTGTCTAATAACATGTGTAAAACATTGAATATATAAAAGATTGCATGTGTAAAATATTATGATAAAACACATAAGATCATGTGTAAAATAATATTTAGTAAAATACATAAGATCACGTGTAAAATACTATTAGTAATTAATAATACTATTAATAAAATAGATATGAGGAAGGATATTCTCTCTCTTTATTCCTTGCCCCACTACAGTCTCATTATTCTCATTGTTCAGCTTAATGACTGCCACGGGAACAAAGCTATTTTTTTTTAAACAAAAAAGAACATGAAGGAAGAACTGGAAAACAAAGGGGACATGAAGGGTCAAAACAAGTAGGAAAGAACAAGAACAAAACAATAAATAACCACAAAGTGAAACACTAAAAATATAGCTAAGAATGCATGGGCGATACAACCAGTGAGGACCAAGGAAGGAGCAGAACACTAAAAACACAGGAACTAACACACGGTAAAAACCACAATGACTAACTGAAGAAGGGCAAGGACAGGCACATATATACAGATGTATAATTAAGAACAGCATAGGGCATGGATGGACTGTTACAAGCAGATTAGAGGCAACAAGGACCAGTTGGGGTCAATCAACAGAGAAAGAGAGGTCCAAACACCAAAGGAAACTAAAACAAGGAAATCTGAACATACTACAAACAGGGAGCATGGAGCAAAAACAATGAAGAATAACTAAAATACACAAAGACATGATAATCCAAGAAAAACCACAAAATTGTTAAACAATTACCACATACTCATTATAATTAATAATAACTCAAATTCACAACAAAAGAGGAGTCTGGATAACAACCAACCACTTAGCCTGGCCACTAGGTGAAGAGGGAAATACTAGGAGTGAAGGACACAGGATGGCTTGTAACACCTGCTGCACCAGGGAACAGATAACGAAGGGACAGGACAGGGACTAATCTTGACAATAACACTAACTAACTTGTTAAAGGGCCAATTGAACAGGTGAAACCCTTTCATGTCATGTTCAATTTTGTTATAGTGTATCATTAGAAAGGTGTTAACCTGACAATATCCAGTGTAGTTTTCAATCAACTAAACTGTGCTGTCAAAGTTTAGCTTATGCCAAGTTTTGTATATTACATTTTTACCTTTAGACAAACCTCTCAACGCAGTTGACACTCCCCCCACAAACAGATACACTGCTGATGGCTGTGCGTAAGAGGTCATTAAAGCCCTGAATCTTAGTTTTTAACCAGGACACTCGCAAACCCAGACACTCAGACTCCTCACTCAGTCTCTCAAGAGCCCCGATCAGAGCCTCCATCGACTCCGTGAAGATCACGGCATCATTGGCGAAGTCAAGATCAGTAAATCTTTCCTCGCCAACTGAAGCCCCAAAGCTACTGGACCCCACAACCCTGCCCAACACCCAGTCCATGCAAGCATTGAACAGAGTAGGAGCAAGAACACACCCCTGACAAACCCCAGAATCAACTGGAAAGAATGTAGACGTTCTCCCTCCACTCTGCACAGCACTCACAGTACCGGTGTACAGGCCGGCCATGACGCCCAAGAACCTTGGGGGGATCCCGCAAAGTCTCAGGATGTCCCACAGGGCAACTCGATCAACCGAGTCAAACACTTTACGAAAATTGACATAAGCTGCAAAGAAGTTCTGCCGATATTCATGCTTGCGCTCAATGAGGACCCGCCAGGATGCAGTCGACGGTAGACTTCTTAGGCTTAAAACCAGACTGCTCCAGCCGCTGGTAGACAAGCAAGTGATCACGAATCCTATTAAGGATGACCCTAGCAAGGACCTTGCCCGGAACTGAGAGCAGTGTTATCCCCCTGTAATTGCTGCAATCCAGGCGATCACCCTTCCCTTTCCAGATAGTGACAAGTCCGGTTTTCCAGTCAGTTGGGATGATGCCCGTCTCCCAAATGGAAGCAAAGATTGCATGCAATGCCAGGAGGACAGCCTGACCACCAGCTTTGAGGAGTTTGCCCTGGATACCACAGATACCTGGGGCCTTCCCCGCCCCCAGCTGATTTACCACTCACGCAATCTCATTGAGATTGGGTGGTTCACACCTGATTGGTGGGTCAGCCTCAAGAACCGTGGACCCAGAGATGTCTGTCGTCCTGGCCGGAGTATCAGCAATAAACAACTGCTCAAAGTAACCAGTCCAGCGGGTCACAACTGCAGTGCCATCTGTATGGAGCATTCCATCACCTGCCCTGACTGCTACTCTCTGCGAAACAGATTCAGATGTGTGTAGTGCCTTGATTCCTCTGTAAGCAGGACATGGTCGCTAGACCACAGATTCCTCTAAGAAACGCCTCCTTATCTGTCCTCAGAGCCCTAACAGCTGTCCTTCGAGGGTCTAGGTAATGCCTGGAATTGCCACCAAGCCAAGCACTGCGACTCCTCTCGATAATATCCAGGGTGCCCTGCGAGATGAAACACCTCCTTCTGGGAACAGCAGCAACCCCAACACAACCCTCAACAACCTTAAGGGTCTTATCGTGGAAAGTCTCCCACATCACATTCGAGTCAGCTGCACCCAAATCTGCTAGTTCTTCACTCAAACTGTGTGCAAACTCATCAGAGACAACTTGATCTTGGAGTCTGGCAGAGTCCAGACTCGTTCTCCTAGTAGGAGGCAACCTACTGGATCTAAGCTGAATCTTCAGAGTAGCAACAACAAGTACGTGGTCCGAATTCACAAACTGGGCACTTCTGTAGACTCTGCAGTTCTGAAGGAGCCTCCAGCGTATGACCACAAGGATTAGATAGATATCCTTGCCGCACCAACAGTATTGGAGTACCAAGTCCAACGATGTGGCTCAGGGCACTGGAACCAGGATCCAGTGATCCCGCAGCCCTTGACCTTTTGCACAGTTAAGGAACATGGAGCCACTTTCAACTAGGTTGCCAGACCCATGGGGACAGACGCAATCCTCATAGCCAGCCCTATCAGTGCCAGTGGTCGCACTGAAGTCACCCATGACCAGAGGGGTGTCACCTCGAGGGCACCCATCGACTACCGATTGGAGTTGTGAGTAGAATGTTTCCCTCGTCGAGACGTCACTCACCGCAGTCGGAGCATACACTGAGACAGCAGACAAGACACCCAACGAGTGCCTTAGCCTGAGTCTCATGATACGCTCATTGAAAGGGGTGACGTCGGACACCACTGGGAGGAGCCAATCCGCCACAGCAACAGCTACTCCCTGAGTATGGCAGCCATCAGAGCGACCAGACCAGTAATAGGTATAACCACCTACAGAGATCTGGCCACTCTCCGTTCTGCGCACCTCAGACAGAGCCGTAAGTTGTGGAGTTTATGGAGCTTCCACGACAGCAGAGAAAGATAGTCATCTTGCCGGAGAGACAAGACGTTCCATGTGCCCACCCGAATGGGCCACCTCAAGTTGGGACCCAAATGCCGCCGTGCAGCAGTCGACACCTCAGCACCACACCAGCTCCGATCCGCAACAGGACTTGTACCTATTGGCTCTCCAGCAGTTTAGACTCTTCCAGGGATGGGGCTCCAGAAGGCTGTCCCCCATCCGCTTCACAATGTGTGCAGCCTTCCTAAAGAGAGCAGAAAGGTTTCCTACAAGCTTGATCGCAGCTGAGTGAAGTGTTTTACAGTGGCTGGAGTGCCAATCCCGCCACTAACCCCCAGGTTTTTTCCCTGCAAGTTGGAGGACCGCTTGCAGGGCCGGATGCAGTTTAACGTCATATCCAGGACACCCACAGCTTGCTCGTTAAAAGCAGTTAGTGGACTCGCATCCAGCGAGAGGTGTTGTTGATTCCCATGCAACATACTGAGCATTTTCTCTTTGCTTAGCCCTGACCTGACCCGCGTGTGGTGTTTCTGTCTATGTCCCTTCCCTCCCCGGCGTGTGTTGCCCCATGTGGCGTGCCCTCTTCGTTGGATTGACCTCTCTGATTATCTCAACCTCAAGTTCTGTAACCCCAACCTCGTGCCTGCCAGACGATTCTGCCTTTATTTGCCCCATGATCAATAAAAATCCATGGATCCAGCACTATGTGCCTCCTGTTCTATACTGCGACAGGCAGCTCCAGTGAAACAGTAAGATATACAGGTCTTTTCAGAATAAAAGCCCTTTTAACTTTCACTGCTTTTAAATTTCTCCTAAAGTGATTCAGTCATTTTAAAATGGGACATGGATGTTAATAACCTGGTTAAAGAAGAACACTCTCTCTATTCCTTATACTTAAATACTAATGGATTCCTAATAGCCACCCATTCAATTTAATAAAATGTTTAACATTTTAATCAAGGTGAGAAATCAAGTGATCCCTATTACGCTGTTAAAATAATTAGTGAGCGATTGAATCAGAAACTATTAAAAAAATATATAAATACAGCTGGGGTTGCATAAGCCCTTGTCTACCTCCCTGTGATGCTGTCGCTCCTCATGGAACATTCTGGTACCATGCTGTCCAGCTGCTGATTAATGCAATGAAAAGAACAGCCCCCGACCGTTGACACATCAGTCAGGGGGTGTGACTGGTTGTTGATTTAGTAACCTTGCTGCGATCATATCAGGCTTTTATCTCTGGATACAGATGCCTTACCTTGCTTCAAGTCTATGCTCAGGTGGCAGTGAAGATGCTAACTAGCCCGCTAGCTTGAGATGTCCATTCAGCAGTATTCATAGGTCCTTGATGTGTGTCCTTCCCTGACCAGAGAGCCCTGTGGTTGCTGTGATCGTCTGCATTGAAAACTGGCCCGACATTAATATCAGCCTCATGCAGGCCCAGTGCCTTTGCTTTGTAGGTACCACTGTCTGACCAGCTCAGACAGTGGTTATCAGGGAGTAGCATCATTAGTACAGAAATCATTAATTCACTGTCTTTTATTACAGTGCTGTATTTTTCTCTATTCCACTGTCTTTGGTCCTATTGTCCCACAGAGCACTTCTTCCCTGCCCTGCAACTATGGTACAAGAATTTCGATGTCCTCCCTGCAACACACGACATCAAAAAAAATAATAACAAAACTCAAATTTAATAGCTATCTTTAATATCGATTTTATTAACATTTATTCAGGTGTGGTTCTCTAAAGCAGTTTCTTTAGATACATGCCCGGATGCTTAATGAACCAGGAGATATTACATATTCCCAGTCAAAAGTCAAAAGCCAAACCTATTTCATAACAGCCAAGTTGTATGACAGGAGACAGGAGATGCTGGCAGCTACCAGGAATATTAATTGGCTTGGGTGCTTGAACAGATTCCAACTAATTGTCTGTTTAATTTACAGTGAAGCCATTAGCTGCGCTAGACCGGTGTGCTGCAGGCAACTCATGTCAAACCAGAGCTTTTGATTGAGAGCTTTATTCGAGCTACTAGCTGCCTCTGTAAGAATAATTTTAATATTAAGGAGGCGAAAAAATCCTGATGCAGGGAAATGCTTTAAAGCAACAGAGGCCTGTACAGTACAAACAGCACATGTCTGTGTCCAATAGGGATATATCGAATCTTGGAGAATGTCTCTGTTCCCTCCACTCAAATCACCTAGAATCACGACTCGCACCCATTCGTGGAGCACTCTGTGCCTTCTGGATTAATCCAAGGTCTAACTTGCTAGGCTTATGAATTCTACACCATGTTTGACTGGTGCCTTTCTTCAGAAGTACTGAGAGTATTATAGTGTTAATTTGCTATGGGAAGAAGAGCTACTGCAATAAGCTAAATGCAGGCATGGCACTATGGCCATGATGCTAATGTTACCTCAAAGAGCCACACACATTAGTCCGCTATGATGGTAACGTTACCTCATTTCCCAAGCCGAGTTTCATCATTGCTTTGATTGGTTCCATGAGCTTAATTGGCTATGCTGAAATGTAGTTCAAGTTGTGGTGTTTATATAAAGAGATGAGTTTCAAACCCCAATTTACTATATACCTGTTTCAGTCCACTCTGAAGCAGGAGTGGATTAGCTTTCTCAAGTCCCCAGCATCTCTGACTTCTGAAGCTTTTCGGTACTACAGGACTAGCAGTTGTTCATATCAGTCATTGAACCAACATAAAATAAGCTTTTCTAACTGGCCTGTTAAGTAAGGGCTGATGAACTCTAGGCTGTGCATTATCCAATTTTAAATGCATGGCTGCCAAGACAAATGAAAGTAAATTTATATATGCAATCATTGTTTTATTAATTTAACTTTATGTACCACCTAGTATTGAGCAGCATTATGGGTAAAACCCGACTTATTTCGTGTTTGGGTTATTAAAACCAGACTTGCATACCATCTTGTTTAAGCATGTTAAACAGGACTGGAAAGTTTGACTGGACAACAAGTGCATTATATTAGCAAATTATGTTGGTATTTAACCACTGACCACAGTCACACTGGTCTCACAGTCCTGGTGTCAGCCTGCAGCACTGTTTTTGTCTAAGTGATTGCTAGCAATTTCTTTACTTTTACCGTTTCTGTTGCGTAAAGTTAGTTAGAAAAAAATTGTATAATTGCTCAGTGAGTCACTATTGTGTTTCACCTGGCCGGCACTATGTGTGCGGGTATAGAAAACTAATAGCATCCGAGAATTCCATAGTGCCGAGATATACTGTCTTTTAATAAGCTGTGGGCACTTTTGTAAAAAAAAACTTGTGCCAGTTAAGTGTAGCATAGGAGTAGAGCTGCAAGTTAAGATGTTGGTGGTTGCACATCCACGTGTGTCCCTAAGCAGGCTTCTGGGTGGGGTGAGCAGATGCTAGACGCAGACAGCCGCAGTACCTGCCCACTGCCCACCCTGAGCCAGACTTACAGTAATGCCACCCTCAGACATCAGCCCTTAATCAATCAGACATTAGACTATGAGGCCAACGTGAACTGATGGGCATTGAGCTGACAGGCTGGGTCGGCGACTGGCTGCCTCAGGATGCTTTCAAGCAGATACAGAAATGATCTTTCAGTTAACATCTGTCCTCTTTTAATAAGGTCTCACCAGATTGGAAAAGGTCACGGCAGCTTGTCCTGCTGGGCACCTTTCCCTCCCCGGGACCTCTGCAGTTTAAGGTCCAGCTTGATACAGCTCCTATTTTTTACCTGAAAGCAATTTTTTACCTCATGTGAGTCCTGACGTGCTGATTGCAGATGATGCTGGTGACAGCGCTGAAAAGCACGGGTTAATGTGCTTAGAATTGTGTCAATAGAGTGAGAGAAAGTGTCCTCCGAAAGCGATGATGGGGAATTGACATTGTTTATGGCAGTACAAGAGCCCCATGCACAAACAGGGTGTGGGGCACGGAGACAGTGAAACAGCAGCTAGGACCATGTGAA
>JAODKM010000058.1:28946922-28963650 GCA_026780845.1 Petrocephalus sullivani | reverse complement strand
CTATAACACACCCTGCATGTAGTGCCCAGAGTCAGAGAGGATGCTGGGATGTATGATACTATAACACACCCTGCATGTAGTGCCCAGAGGCAGAGAGGATGTTTGGATGTATGATACTATAACACACCCTGCATGTAGTGCCCAGAGTCAGAGAGGATGTTGGGATGTATGATACTATAACACACCCTGCATGTAGTGCCCAGAGGCAGAGAGGATGTTGGGATGTATGATACTATAACACACCCTGCATGTAGTGCCCAGAGGCAGAGAGGATGCTGGGATGACTGATTATGGTTCGGCTCCTGCTGCAGTCAGGACCAGAGCTGAAACACCAAGAGTATAGCTGACATTGAAAAAGCCTTGCTCCCATGGCGTCGCCGTGACCTACTGAGCGTGCTCAGTCTGAGGGAGTCAGTGAAACCAGGAGAAGCTGGTCCCAATAGGATCTTGGCAAGAGCTTGGACCCCAACAGGCCTGCGATCCCTGGGAGCACCATGCTGCCGCAGTGCAGGAGAGTTTGCAGTGGAAGCTATGGGACCAGGACGATGGCCCAAAAATAGCTATCCTGGCAGAATGCCCCCACCCCAAGAAGGAAACGGCATGCCAAGAGCAGCGCCCCTCCCCAGCCCCAATCACCAATGGCCTGTGCATTTCACACTGAACGCTGTGCCATCAGGCGTGTGCAGGAAATGCATGCTCATGCTACTCGCTTCCCAGTATGATGCAGGAAGCAGGGAGGGGAGTAAGTAAGGTGATATAGGAGACTCCTGTCATGTCCTGCCCGCCATGCCCACCTGACCCTCCTGTCTCCTCCCTGGCATGGCCCTAACAAGCCTTACTCTTACTCATGTGTCTCACCACTCATTCCTGCGCTCGTGGTAATCACCCCAGCTGTCTCATTAGCTCCCTCATCACTACGTCCGTCGACCTTTGTGTCATGACAACTCCTATATGGCTGCCTGAGCCCAG
Source organism: Petrocephalus sullivani (assembly GCA_026780845.1). NCBI lineage: Eukaryota > Metazoa > Chordata > Actinopteri > Osteoglossiformes > Mormyridae > Petrocephalus > Petrocephalus sullivani. The sequence goes on along the minus strand of JAODKM010000058.1, from coordinate 28,962,681 downwards.
AGACACCTGGGGAAAATAGGCTGGGTGGAGGGGAGAAGTGAAAGGGCAGAGCAACAGTTATAATGCTGGATGTTTGTCTGAACTTCCTGCTTTTGAAACATACTCTAGCTGAGACTTTGCATGAAATAACCCAGTGGCTTAACATATCATTTGAATGTTTTACATGTTATGTGATGTGGTTGAATGCAGCCATTAAAAGCTGTAATGTTTAAGCATGGCTGTTTTTTTCCATTGAGATTGAACTACAATATACAGTATAAAGATAAATATCAGTATCTGGTAGCCATCTGTGGGAGGACTGATCATTCTTCCAAGAGCATAAGAAAGAGGAAGAATGAGGATCAAAGTGCAGTAAGGAACTCTTATCAGCCTACCCTTAATCCTATAACCTGAGGACAGCTCTAGCAACTCTACATCTGACCTGACAAGCTAAGAGTATCTCTTATTGGCCTACTGCTGATCCTATAACCTACGGAGAGCTCTTGCAACGCTACATCTGACCTGATAAGCCAAGAGTAGCTCTTTTAGGCCTATCCCTGCTCCTATAACTTGGGGACAGCTCTAGCAACTCTACATCTGACATGACAAGCTAAGAGTAGCTCTTATTTGCCTACTCCTGATGCTATAACCTGTGGTCTGGTCAACCTCTAATCGTATTACCCAACAGTAGCTTTTATTGGCTAGCCCTGATCTTATAACCCATGAGTGTATCTCTGACCTGATAACACATATTAAGCTAGTATTAATAACCACCTTTTATAAGCCATTTACCCATTCTACATTATACCCAAAAATCCTACTGTAGCCCCATAATATAACGAGATGCCTGTGGGGAAATTGACGACTTTTCACCTCCGCCAACTTTGCTCTCCATGAGGCTGGGCTTGAACCGGCGACCTTCCGATCACAGGCACAGAGCTTCACCTGCTATGCCACACTCTGTACATCATTAGATACATGATTTTCACTTGCATGCAATTTAAATTCACAATTAACACAGAAAATTCCTGTGAAGAAGTTAGCAGCTTTTGAAAAAGTTATCATATTCATGCAGGACAATGCCCCTTCCCGTGCAACAAAGTATTCCATATATTGTTGAAAAAAGGCTAGAAATGTGATTGAATTATGGCCTGGCCCCTTCATCGCCTGACTTAGCCCCCATTGAGAGCTACTGGGCCTTACTAAATTATGACGTTTACCAAGGTAGCAAGCAGTACGCTTCTCAGAGCAGTGTCTGGGTGGTGGTCCTAGCTGTCTTAGCTAATATAGGACATGACATAATTAAAATTAAAAATTAAAAACTTGACTGGTTCAATGGACAGCAGGCTCATGACCGTCATTGCGAAGAAGGTGGCTATACAGCACACTAAGCTTGGTAAAGTGGGCTATTTAGGACGACTGATAGTTTGTCATTCCTTACACAGACTGAATGGATAAAACTATGTTTTATTATTATTATTTCTGTAGGTGATGAAGAGTTTCTGATTGCCTACTAATTGTGCACACTGATAATAAAGTGCTTTTGTTTTATTTTTGTTTGTGAAAGTCTAATGTAACATTTTCTCTCTAAATAAATTTGCATGTACTTGTAGTAAGAGAAAACTTCTGAATTCATTTCTATCAAACTTTTGCTAAAAAATATCTCCAGGAATAGTACTTGCCTAATAGTTCTGACCACAGTGTAGAAAACATGCTAATAAGTACAGTATAATTGTTATATATTTATTTTTACAATGTACAAATATGCATCTCATGTTTTGTTAATCAGACACATGGACTGACACATTGCCTTTGGTATACAACTGATCCTAATTGTTTTAATAATACATAAAAAAGTTTAAAATTGCAATGAACCATGGACCCATATCAGAGGTTTTTACCCAACCATGAATTTTGTGTACCATTATACCCCTATTACTCATTGCATATCATGCTGAAACCCACTGTGATAATTTCAACAATGAGTGGTACATTATATGATTAAAAAAAGATATAGCACTTTATGTCATAAATCAATATCCATTGTATGTTAATGCCACCTCTGGATATTATACACTAATAACTCACTGTAGGTCACATCCTAAAAAGCTGATATCCCAATAACCTACGATATGCTAACAATTTGTGACTAAACCCTAATAATCTCCTATATGCTAATGTAAAACACCCATTATGATTACACAATGTATCCCAACAAGGTCCTTAACCCCATAAACTGCCCCAAGTCACTGGAGGTCTCACCTGTGTCTCTTTGTATCAGAGGATGGTATATATTCATATTCATATATACTTATTTTTGTACAAGTGGCCAAGGAGCACAAAAAATTATAATTATTAGTCCCCCACTAGTGCCCAATCCTGTTTTATTCCCGGGATTGTGCTGTTGTTTCCGGGATAGGAATACCCTCATGACCCTGCAAAGGACAGGCAGGTATTGAAAATGAATGAATGAATGATTAATTATCCACTATATTCCTGCAGTTTCTAGCATATTTTTTGCATATTTTAATCTATTGGAATGTAAAGCATTTTGAATAGCTAGTGTATATTAAAGGTGCTATACACATAGCCTTGCCCTGCTTTCACATGATTCATGAAAGCTGGTCAGTGATACCCCAGTTCCTGCAAGACAGTTAATCCACTTACTCAGCTCGTTGTAATTTGACAGACAGAGTGTATTCTAATCCTCTCTTTTTTAAACTCTAAGTTTAATTAAAGCATTTTGCCTTGTTGCATTACCTGGCTTTTTCCTTATAGAGAGGGAACATATGAAGATTATCTCTCCGTCTGATCATGGAGTTCATGGCTCATGTTTTCTTTCCATGTATGTGCTCAATATTAATTTGTAATTACGTTAGCTAGATAACTTGGGTTCAGTGGAAGTCGTAACATAGTCATGTCTCTTACAAATTCCCTCGATGATATGTGCTGTCTGTCACGCAAGCTATATATATTTAACCAGACAGAATGGTGGAAACGAAATGAATCTGCACGTGGTGAAAGGTCGTGTGACTGTATCGCAGTGATTATAATATCAGATCAAATGGACAACAGAGTTGGCAGTATGGGCACACTGCTGGTCACCCCCCCGGGCCTGGATATATGCGGCAATATGGTGTGGAAGGGAGTTGTACAGCCGTTGCATCCTCTCCTCTAGCAAGTCGGCCAACACGCTGTTGGAACTGGCCCTTGAGATCCTGCAGATTAGCACTTGGTCTAAGTTGATGTTCGAGCTGGTCCCACACATTTTTTGGGAAAGATTGAGGGACCTGGCTGGCCACGGGAGGATCTCAACATGACGCAAGCAGTCCATAGACACACGTGCTGTGTGTGGACGGGCGTCATCTTGTTGAAAGACTGTACCAGGGTGCTATCTCGAGATGGGTAAGACATGTGGGTACAGGATGTCACTGATGTAGTTCTGTGCCATCAGGGTCCCCTCAACCACTACCAGAGATAACCTGAAGTCATACACTATGGGTCCTCACACCATGATGCCAGGAGTAACGCAGGTGTGTCTTTCCACAACATTGGCAGGATTGGTCCTCTCCACTCGACGCCGCCATACAAGTACACGACAGTCATCTCTGGTAATGCAGAACCGAGAGTCATTGCTGAACATGGTATGACGCCACTCGTAATCAGTCCATGCCTCCCGGTTACAGCACCACTCCAAACACAGCCGTCTCTGTGCTGGTGATCATGGCAGCCTAAGCATGGAACGGTGAACCCGCAGTCTGGCTGATGACACAGGGTGTTGTAGAGAGTCCAATACCTGTGTCCAGATGGCAGGTGTAGATGTCATGGGGTTCTGTAATGCTTAGTGCCAATAAGATGATCCTCCCTTGGTGTGGTCTGACTTGTGCGACCGAAACCTTCACGACGTGTGTGGGTGCCCTCAGGTGCCCATTGGTTCCAACATCGGGCAACTGTGACATCTGCAAACCCACAACGCGACCCCTATCAAACTCTGTCAAGTGCTTATAGTGCTGTCTAATGAATTTATGAGGCTGGTGTGTCTGGTGACTAGACGTGCCAGCTCCTTGCAAACTGAATCATTTACATACCCATCGCTGGTCTGCACGTGTGCCAAATTACATCCAAATCTGACCATTACTTCTGGGTGCTTAACTGTTTTTATCACTGAGTGCAGTATACAGATTATATATATTTTTATCTGTCTGTCTATCTATCTATCTATCTATCTGTCTGTCTGTCTGTCTGTCTATCTATCTATCTATCTGTCTGTCTGTCTGTCTGTCTATCTATCTATCTACGTGCCTAGCTACCTTTATTTGAGTTGCCTTGTTATAACAATAAAGTCAGGCAATGGCTTCATTGTTTATTTATGCTACTCCCCATTAGTCTGGTCCCTGCGTGAGCAGTGAGTATGTGAATATGCTTCAAGTGTCATTTAGGCGTTTACAATGCGAGGGAAAGGTTCACACAGGCAGCACCCTGGGAAGGTGCGGAGCCTTTGGGGACCAGGCTCCCTTCTTGCTGAAAGGCACAATTAGGCTCATTCATCTCAATCAGCAACTTGCGAGTGGGGTTGCTTTAGATTGCGGTGAAGGGCACAGAGGCAGCCCAGAAGGTGCCACGAAGTACATATACTCATTTAGAAATAAATGTTCTTTTAATATTAAAAAATATTATTAGCTGCTTAAATATAGTGTTGTAATATTTTCAGAGTAAAACGACATACCCGTTAGTTATACTCTACTAACTCTGGCCTTCAGCTCAAAGTGACATAGCTGCCTGTCAAAGATGGCGTCCTTCATCAGAGCCCAAGTGCCGTGGGGACTATTACTGCTACGTAACCAGTCACTGTTTTGTTTTGCTCCACTGATCCCAGAGCAGATACTGATGGCTGGCACATCACCGCATGTTAGGGACTGCTTGAGAATACAGATCACGCAAAAATGCAAAGTTAATATCACAGGATCATCAGCCATCCTTTGTAAAAAAAAGCAGTGTCTGTGGCAGCAATTTGTCATGATTTAGGCTGCAGGCTTTTGTTTATCTGCTCTTGTGAAGGTGACTTTGCAAAAGTTGCTCTGATAGTGCTGGACGAATTCCATACCCTTTGCTCCCCAAGAATTAATTTAAACCTAGAATATTTGATTTATTTGATTAATAAATAATTCACTGTAATAGATCAGTATTATGAAGTGTTAGTAACACACAATAGACTGAAACTGGTTTGCTGAGTCTTGAGTCTGGTCCCCAAATGTATGTTTCTCTGCTTCATTACCTGTGCAGTTTGATTCTACCCAAAGGAAGACCAATCAATGGAAACTCAAGATCAAGTCACTGTTAATGACTAGCAAGCCTGGCCAAAAGGGGCAGTGTGAACTTCACCTCGCCCCGTGGACCCTAGCAATGTCAGATATTCACAGTTACGCTACTTTTTTATAACCTCTGAGAGGAACTAATGAGCGGAAAAGGAGATTTTACATCAGTTCCCCTCTCGACTCTGGTAAGAGCGTGTGCACCTTAACACCCTAATGACTTATGAAAAGGACTTTCATTCTCTGCTCTGGAAGCAGACCTGCAATCAGCATCCATTCAGGAAATTAAAGCACTTTCTGTACATGCATGGACTGTTTTTGGGAGTCACAGGGGTGCCCTTTAGAGGTAGCCGTGGCGGCATGGCTGAGTGATTTACCGGCCCGTTTGGTCAAAATGGGGAGCCAGCCTCCAGTGCACTGATCTCTCCACATTGACCTGAAAGCTGCAGGGGATGACTGCTCCCACAGGAGTCCACATCGGGGACAGACTCAACTCTGGCTTGCACTGGGTAAGGGTGTTAACCTCCAGGGGAAAATCATTTCCAGGGCAAGAACAGCCTGAATTCTAAGCCTAGGTTCAGGAGAAAGCACATCTCTCGGAAAGAGCAAGCTTGCTTAAAGTTAGTTCTTCTGTTCATTGTCATTTCAATTCTTAATATAAACATTGATATAATATTACTATAGCAGCTTGCTTAGTGGCTTAACTGAACTTGCTTAGCTGTGCAAATCTATGACACCAAGTTCGGGCATAGGGTGCTTGGGCCAGCCTGGTCGTGGCAGCAATGAAAGGCCATTCCAATAGGTCAGAGAGGTTTCTTCGTGCCACAGTATGCAGAAAGTCCCCAAGATACAAGCCGAGAGCAGGTTCCAAATCCAAATGTTCATAAGACCAACAGAATCAGCCAAGACATCCTGCTGATGATGCTTCAAATCCCAACCCTAAACTCCTATCGAACCTTCTTCTGTACCTGCCTGTACAGAAGAAAATGCGGTAACACTTTACTTGAGGCGACACAAATACTTAGCAGTTTTCCATTGTTACTCAGTTACTATTAAAGTACAAGTCATGAACAAATATAGTTGGTACTTGAGATAAAAGATGTGTCATGATTCATTAATGATGAACAATTATTTGTTCTTTCAATAGATCCTTAGTAGTTCCTTCAGTAGTTCACTAAGATTTACAGAACTACAAATATAGTAAATATAGTAACTGCTTGGGATAAATGACATCGTAATTTATTAATGATGAACACAGATGAGCTCAGCTTGTAACTAATAATGTTAATTTGTGGTTAATTAATATAAAAGTAATAGCATAATCCTACATAATTTCTGTTGCCTCAAGTAAAGCGTCACCCATAATGCTTTTAGAGATTAATGGGCTTGTATTTTTTATTGATTTCCGGTGCATTTTAACAACCAATAACAATTCTTTTTTTCCATTGTTTTCAGTCAGCTGATCTCGACATTATATCGATAATATGCATGCACATTTTTTGTAAGATGGTTAAAAGTCAGATTAAAGAAAAAATGTGAATCCCAATTTAAGACAACATTTTTATGTTTTATGTATATGTTATGTCAGTTGACTTTATTATAGTCTTGCATGCCCTGTGACCCAGTCATACACCTCCGTATACAGATGGAACAGTCTGCAGTTCTTTATGAGTATGAGTTTTCTGAAGCACTTGTCCAGACATATTGCTTTCACCATTTTGCTTCACTGAGATTTTAAGTTGGGATTTGCACAGGAAGACCGCATTGTTCACCCTGAAAGCATGCCATACGTCCCAGGATACGTTCTGTGACTAAAGGCAAAACATCTCTTATTATCTGTGACCAAGGCCGAATTAGGTTACTTTTTTGGCCACATGATTGGCATTCTCCAAATTGTTGAAAAGAATGAATAAAGTTAAGTAGAACATATTAGCCTAAATCCCACACAGCCAATAAATCATAATATGCAGCTGAACCTCCAATAAAATCGGCTGCGTTTTTGAAAATCTGACCGTGTGCTTTGCCCAGGACTAATTTGTTTGTAAATAATCATTGGAGCCCTCTTCTTCTTCAATGCAGGCATTCTCTTATAGCGAGTGTACAGCAGACTGGCTCGCAGAGCTTAGTAACTTGCAGCTTTAAAGTGAATCATCACAACTCAGTGCAAACAATTGCTATGCAAATCTTTGCAATACTGTTTCCAATGAAGGTTTTTCAGTGATACACGAGAGCCAGCTGTGTGTTTGTTTATTGCAGTTTATGTGCCTGTATAAGCAGTAATCACAGATGTATGAGAAATGATTGCAAACAGTACTAACTATGCATAATATACATTATATCCCATCCATCCCTCTTGTAAACACTCATCCTGGAGAGGTTTGCGGGGGCCTGGAGCCAATCCCAGGCAGCACAGAGAATATGCAGGCAATGCCCCAGACAGCACAGAGATAGCCATATTCTTTGGGCCATTAATATATGGCAGTAAGACTTTGAAGAGAACCCTTATGACATGAGGAGAACATGCAAACACACACATACATACCCACATACCTATCTAAATACGGACCGTATGGGAAAAGCCATAATAACAATCACGAGACCCTTAACCTATACCCAGCCCAAACCTTAACCATAAGTAACCGAACCAAATACGAGACTTTTGTCATTTTACTTTCTTGATTGCATTCACAGATTTTTATTAAGTTGAGGTTATCCAAATGGGGACCTGAAAAAATATCCTAAAAGTAGGGAAGTTTCAGGTTTTAACACACATTGGGGGCATTTTGGTCCCCAAATGTCATCTGTGCAAACCCCCCCCCACACACACACACAGAATTGAGGCAGGATTCAACCATGACTTGATGTGAGTTTGAGCCACTATGCCACACACTAATGTATAATATTAAAAATGAATTCATTACTGATTTTTCTGTGCAAAACTGAGAAGCCATATCTATAAGAATGTGGTCCAAGGGATGTTACCTGTGCAGATCCTAAGAAGCCCTCATAGTATGAATGAACCTTTAAATGGCACACAGAGTAGGATTGCACTGAGGTGTCAGCCGCTGGATGGTTCAAGCCAATGTGAAGTGGATAAACCCTCAGTAAACAGCACATGATAACCCCGGTGCTGTGGCTTTGAAACCCTCATCTCTCCCATTGCTCTCTGAAGGAGTTCTACAAAAGGGGTGGTCACTCGTCGTCAGAATGCTGGGCATATAGTATCTTGTATATTATGGAGATAAAATTCCATGCCTTGTATTGATCCACAAAAATCTCATTTCTGTAGACATTATGTTATGTTGCCCCCCCCCCCCACTCAACAAGTAGTATCATTGGGGACACCATCATCCCCACCCTTGGCAAATCATACCACCGGTAACATCAACCCCTCCACACACTTTTTACAGTCTGCGGATAACAAAAGGTTGGGAACCCCTGCACCACGGGACAGCGAGACGCCCCCCAGTCGAGCTTTGACAACAAGCCTCTTGTCTGAGTCACTGCAGATCTCATGGCCCATTCCCAATTGTCTCTGTGTGCTAATAGCGTCCCTGATGCTCTGTCAGGCAAGCAGCCCCAGCCGCAGGTGTTAGAAAGCAAGTTGGGCACAGATGGTGGCAGATAAACACAAACATGTCAGAATTAGTGTTCTTGACAGGAGCGTTGACTAATTGTCACTCTGGTACCTGCTAAAAGGGCACAGCTGCAGCAGCGAGGCTGGGGACACGTTTAGCGGCTGAAGCTCCACATCTTAGCCACTCTTATGTGGGACTGCATCTGAGACCAAAACCTGCTAATCGCTGCCATTTCACGTGAATGAAGCTAAAGGAGCAAATTAAATGCATGGAAATCCAGCCCGTGAACATCCTAATGACCAGCATTATTCAAATCCCCACAGCGAGCTTGTCCAGCTATGCCCTTTTCTGAGCAATACTATTTCCCCTTACAAAGCATTGATCATAATGCCACCTGATGGATGCAGCCCCACCTACGACCTTATTTGCAGTTTCTCCCACTTTCAGCATAACACCCCAAAGTGGACACCTGCCCTACACTCTGCCGTATTTATTCGCTGGATGATTTATTATTGTTTTGACGGAAGGGTGCATTGATTTCACATTCTGATGAGAAGTAACAACTGGAAACAAGAGCAGGGCTGTTGATGTAAGTGTCTGGCAGAGTTGGGACGAGTAAAGGCATCTGTAACCTGTATACAGCAGAAGACTGGAAGGACTCTGTGAGGCTGAGGAGTAGCTGCTCTTGCTGGCCTTGCCAGAAAACATACCAGAGTGCTCACTTATCTCTATAGATTACTGAATGTACAGAGATGGCTCATCATTGCCAAACAAATCCAGTTCCCTTATATTCATCCCTTCCCATGGAAAGCCCAAGACAAGATACCCATTGATTCCATCACTTTCCACATTTTCAGTCTATGGCCACTAAGATCAGATGAAGAATTTCTGATGAAATCCTTAGATAAGTGTCTGTGCTGTGTGAGTAACTGGATTCTGAGACTAGTCTATACATTCGGAAAGACATCTCTTGCCGGACATACACTAACTGATGTGGGTCTCTGGCTGTGGACTGATTTATTTTTTAAATGAAAGCCTAATCAATATTCTGCTGTATCTTGATTTTATTTATTTATTATTTATTTATATCACTCCAGACCTAATACTTTGGGAGCTCTCTCTACCACTACACTGGTACACATTCCAAAGGTAATCCTTGGGGAGAAGATGATATGAGCACCTATCAGCTGTTCAAGTTATCCATGGATTTCAGTTGAGCAATATTTCAATGCTGAGGGCCTGTTGGTACCCTGCCCTTACAAGGAGACACCCAGGTTATGAATGCATACCTCCCAGTTAATTTGTTAAACATACTCCTACATGATCCCAGGTTTCTTGAGCACTGTGGTCTGTACTTTAAACTATTCTACAGGTAGGATGTTGCCCTGAAAAGGCTTCATCCATAATGCAGACTGTGATTTTAGGAAGTATCGTGTATAGACAAAGTACAGCCTATCTTCTGGAATAAGGAGTCTTTAATCACGTTAAGGTTACATGGGAAGGGATATCCTCAGGGTGTACCCCCCAGAAAATGGGGACCTTTTGGAGTCTTTGTGTTAGATGGAGGCTAAGTGGTTTAATTTGTATATCGCCTGTAGCTTCAGCTAAGTAGCCCTATGATTAAAGTTTTAAGACTCCAACCATTCATCCTTCAACTGCTTATCGTGGTCAGGGTTATGGGGGGGCCTGGGGACTATCCCAGACAGCACAGGGTGTAAGGCTGGGATACATCATAGATAGAATGAAAATCGGTCACAGGGCAACAGACACACAATCATACCTCATGAGTGATGATGAGCAGCACATCTTTGGATTACAGAAGAAACTGGAGTTTCTGGACTAAGCCTGCCTAAAGCTACTTCCACACTAATACATTTTTGCATAGAAAATGTCTTCTGTCCACAAAACCATGGATGTTTTTGTCTTCGAAGCAGAGAAAATCCGACAACTAATCTATCTGTCAACACATCGGTGTGGGCACTCATGCACGTAAACAAGTTTCACCTACATCAGTGAGCTCTGATTGGTTTGTACTTAGCTCGTGACTAGGACTGCCACCCTTGATTTGCGAAAAACACTCGCATTTTTTTTTCTTTGCGCTGAGGTTAAACCATTTATAAACCATATATATTATATTATATACTGTATTATACTAATACATATGCTAATAACTGTAGGACCTATTTTTTTAAATAACGCTACCTCTAGCCAGCAATTTAAGTAATGGCGGTATCGTGGCTGTGATTGCGCCCGGCAGGTTGCTAGCCAATAAGGTAAGCTTTCGTATTTCTGCTACCAATCAAATAAAAGTATAAGCATGGCCAGTGTGTTTTACCTGTTTTTATGGACATGGGATTTGATGTATAAATATAACCAGGAAGAAAAAAGAATAGCAGTAGGAAACCAAGTGAGGATTTGTTTGAAACTACGAAATTCTAAATTATATCCAATCCAATCAAATTTTATTTGTAAAGCACATTCAAAACAACAAAGTCGACCCAAAGTCCTGCACAGTCAGTAAAAGTACTAGAAAATCAATGAAAAAGACATAAAAGGAATATCAGAATAATAAAAAAATTAAATATAAAAAATAATAAAAAATTTGGGATAAAGAAAAAGAAAGTCAAAGAAAACGTGTGATTTTAAAAACAGGAAGTGATGGAGCTTGTCTAATTTTTAAAGGCATCTGATTCCACAGTTTTGGAGTGACCACAAAAAAACGGGACAATTTCTGTCCCGGGAAAGTATATTAATTTTCCGGGACAGTTGCTCAAAAGACAGGACAATCCCGGGGAAACCGGGGCAGGTGGCGACCCTACTTGTGACCCTTTCCTGATTAGCTGTCTTTGTTTCAATGCCTCTTTTCCTGATTGGTTATTCTACACAGGAATGAAGAATGTTTTTCCTTTAATTTCATGGAAGTAAGCCACATGTGAACATTTTTACCAGTCGCTGCTTATTGCAGATAAATGCAATAGGAGTCAGCAGCATTACTTTCCTTACCAGGAATGCTAGTTTTGGGTAAGTAATGCCAGGTTCCTGTTCCCGTCCCTATGCCCATGCCCAATGTAGGCTAATATGTGTCATAAGCTACGTCATTTGCCTTTTGCATGGTGCAGTGTAGTGTTGCCAACTTAGCTAGATGCAGGACTTTTCAGAGCCCTTTAGGTAGTATTTTTTCAAAAAGTGACTAGCAACAACACAAATCAACAATCATAAATAGAATAAATAATAATAAATTAAATACTTTCAGCTGCATTAAAATACAGTAGCCTATATGAGTATTGGGTACAGAGTAGGAGAAAAGCAAACAGAAGGTGGTGGCTGTTGGCTGAACGTGAGCGCTACGTGATGACGTCATTGCTATGCTAATTAACACATGTTATGCCATCTAGCGACTTTCTGTTGGAAATAGTTGGCAAAACTGGTGTGGTGTAGATGCTAACATTTTTTTCAGTGCTAGTGCCAATGGTACTGTAGATGCAGGTCTTTTCCAAACCCCCATAACAGAATTTCAATGCATTAGTTTGGACGTAGTGTAATTCCAGGAAATACACAGAGAGCAGGTGTTATTCGAAGCACCAACTCTGGAGGTGTGAGCAACAGTGCTACAATTTGAAACACTTTTAAATTATAATTTTAAATATCTGAAATGCCAGTTGCTTCATATGATCAATTCTGGGAATTTTCTTGAAGCATACTACAGGGTCTGCGAGGGATCTCGCTGGAGCTTTTTTTCTGAAAAACATTTTGTACAATTTTTGAAGTGATTATTTAAAGAATAAGAAGTTTGGAGTACAGCCCAGCTGGTTAATTCTGATTGTCACTTCATTTCCGTCAGATAATTAAAGTGAATTCTGTATTCACTTGGACCCACAAAGGCTGCTATGGTGTGTGTGTGTGTGGGGGGGGGGGGGGTTTACAGCAAAATATTTGTTTTAATTTACTTTTGAAGCTACAGCAGTTGTGATTTACTGATACTGTGGGCACCCCATTTTTATAACCTGGAGGCCATCCTTGTCCTTCCTGTCGACTAGCTAGATTGTTTGTTGATGGCCATTTCAAAGCCCTCATTAATAATCGCTTTTTCCGGGCGATAGTTCTCGGACACGCGTTAAATAAACATTTCATGAACGTGGCGGCACCCTTCCGAACTGGTGAGCAATTATTCCTGAGGGAGGACTAGGGGGCCCCAACACTCCATCTTCTCCCTCAGCACCGACAAGGAGTGGGGGTGGCAGGACTTCCAAGATGGCCGTGCAAACACAGCAGTCTGTCACCTGTACAGCTGTATTGGTCATTTTTAATATCCCTATAGATGGCAATGCAGCCAGCTCCTCAAATGGGAGGGGAGGGCTCTGTGGGAAGGGGGGTGGAACAGGAGCATGGAGACAGGGAACAGGAGTGCCAGCATGGAGATAAAGCACATTAAAGGCTGAGCTGTCACAACTGCAAGCTGGGAGTGCTGCCTCTCTGTGACTAAGGCCCAGTAGCGGCTTCCACTGAGGTGAAGCCTTTCATTTCCTGTGGTTACATTTATGTAACATGTACATAATCGTAATGCTTAAGCCATTGTGATGGAACATACAGTACTGGTACCCTTCCATTTTTCCAAGTTGACAAACTGATGTAGTACTTTTCTCCATTAAAATAAACTAAGTGACTGATTTTAGGATTGAAGACACCTGTGATGCTAATTAAAGTAAATATTTTTCTTTTAACTACTAAATTCTAATAATTTTGCCCATGCCATTTTCATTTGTTATATTAACTCCAATAATATGTTAAGTAATAAGACAAAACAAGTCTTAAAATGAAAGTGTCTGCTCAGTGGAATGTTTTTACATAAGTTTATGAACAAGGTACAGAGTGAGGTACGCTGACCCAGGCAGAAGGTCACAGCTAAAGGTCAACAACCACGTAGACAAGTCTTCTGGATGTCAGGCCTCTCCTCTCACACCACTCTGAGGCCCGCCTCTCCCAGGCCCGCCTCTCCCAGTTGGGCTGGCGCAGGTGCAGAGAACAAAGAAACGGTATTTATTGGCTTAACGAGTTTTTAAAGTGTATTTTATGTTTAATATATTTGAAAAAAAAGGTCTTATGCATATATTAGTGTATGATTGTCAGTCTATTCTAAATCTAAATGTTTAATATATTAATTTTAATTTTGTTTTTATTGTTCTCCTGTCCTGTCTCCTGTCTCCTGCTAAATCAGGATTTATATTAATATCAGCAGATTTATAGGATTACTATAGCATAGATATTATTTGATCACTCTTGATATTTGAAGAATTCTGGATATTAATTTAGTTTTAACATTCTCAATGGTATAATGTTATGTAACATTATAATGCATTATCCATTGCATTATTCATTCTGGATGCAAGAAATACATTTACATCAGGATTAAATAGTACAGAAGCAATATCGTTACAATCATTTCATTCTTTTATCTTGTTCTTTTTTGCGCATGCAGGGTCCTAAGAGTGGAGAGGCTTGAGAGTGCAGAATTGTTCTGTGTATGCGCAAACCGGAAGGGGCCTGGGAGTGTTGCGGCCTGAAAGTGGAGCCTGCAGCCAGACACTCACGGGAGCCAGCTGGGAGGTGTGGAGTTAGGTGGGACTCATTTTTAATTTGACCTTTAAAAGGATCACTTTAGCAGACTCCATGTAATTCCAAACGACAGACTTGGGCTGACTGGAAGAAACTGACAAAGCTGGGGTGACCAGAGTGCAGCACATATTTGGCCTGTTGTTCCTTTAATGGAAAAGAACATATATGACAGTAGGTTATGGTTTCTATCTCTTCTTTAATTATTGTGGTTTTTCATGTATATAACTGCCTGGCTTCGCAAAAGCCCTTTAAGTCTCCTTAAGCCATCTATCAGTGTGAAGTGGTTGAGAGGCTCAATTAAGCTGTGACCTGTGATTAAACCTGATCACCCCCTGCCCTGCCTTTGGGTAACCCGAGTGCTCTGTGAGCTGGCAGGTCCAGTAACCTCCTGTGATTTACCTGGCATCTGCACTGTGTCTGCGGACCCCAATATGTTATCACTGTTTTTAACTGCACTGAATAATGAAGACAATAATACTTCCTTTCAAAGAATGCTAATTAGCAGAATCCGCCTCTGATGTCATTCTTGATGGTTTTTTGCAGCTTTTATCTATTGATGCTATGCAGGTGTTTTAAAATGACATGTCGATATTTTATTCATGCTTTTTGAAGTCCAAATAGGTATTTAAGCAGAGCTTGCGTAAGACTGAAAGACTGAAATTGAAACAGAGAGCATTATTAATGTGAAACAATGAGCATTTACCTGTACGATACGTGGTTCATGGTAACCCAGGGGGCTCTGGTTCTCCTGCCTTTAAACATCTGCAGCCCAGGTCAGACATGTATTCTTTTCCTTGTGGGTCTAAAGTAAAGACTCTTTCAGACCAGGCTGCTTTGAATTCAGCTCAGTCTGCTTCCACAAATGATCGTTTTGATGGATGGGTTAGACTTCAAAGCCCACCATTTCCAGTAGATTCTGGATGCTGTAAAACACTAAAATGCTAAGCTGAAGCATTCTTGCCAAACTTCGCATTCATTTTGCTATATGATATTTGTTGACCATGCTGTATGGTGAAAACACTTATTATAGCTTGTACAATTATTACAATAAGGCATTAAGAACAGTCTTTGAATCGGCAATATAAGCATGTTTCAAAATTACCCATTTACGGTTTAGAAATCTTTCTTCATTGTGGGACTGCCTGTCTTCACTGATCTGATTACACAATGTAACACAATTTTTGTTCCTGGCTTCCAAGAGTTATATTTCAACTGCTTATGTCTAAAGCCTATCGAAAAATGACTACATTCAGCATAAACTTTGATTTTATGACCAC
>JAODKM010000058.1:28905251-28916657 GCA_026780845.1 Petrocephalus sullivani | reverse complement strand
GAAAAACCTCCAGACGGGAGAACTCATGTTGCCACTGGTAAGCTCCGCTCTGCTGTTGTTTACCTGTGCGCCGTGCACGCACGTGTGGAAAAGTCGCGCGAGTAATTTACATCTAGTGATCGGCTTTTTTGATCGGCGCTTTTGGGGTTTGCCGATCAAGCTATTTTTAGCCAATATCGGTGGCCGATCAAACGGAGCATCACTAGTATTCACAGCGAAATGCAGGCACTACCAGTCATGTGGTACAAATGGCCCCCAAATACATTTACACAGTCATTCTTAAATACACTTTAAAATGAAACACAGTCACCATCAGACTCATTGACACACCAGCACTCTGACAGTAATGAAATGCACAGACACTGTTAGTGTTCGCTTAAGCTGAGCCGGTTTTTTTAATTGACCATGGGACTCTACCACTCCAGGCCCGACCCCACCGTACTATTCTGCCCCACTGAGCAAGCAAAAGTTGGGGGAAGGGATGCAGCGGGCTGCCCTTCTAATGGTTTATACTGGGATTTTCAGCTGGCCATGTGAATATTGGGGTTTTGCATTTTGGGAGCTATTTCCAGACATACCGACAAAACACTGGTCTCTTAATGAGCCTTACTAATTACACAGCCAAAGTACTATAATCCTGCTCACAGCCCAGGGGTGTTTGTTGACCAGCATGGGGTTCTTTATTGTCTAGAAGAGGCCACTGATTATGGCCTGCGGGAAGCACCCTGATATACAGTTGGTTGGCTACTCCGATGCTGCTCCTCCTTTGATTGTTATTCTGCAACACATTTGTTTAATTAAGCTGGGAGTGTTTCTTGAGGAGATAGGCCCTACTCCTAGGTCTTGTTCCTGTAACACTCTGTACTCCGTTGTGAAATATCACCATGTACCCTGTTTCCTGCTAGCAATCTGTGGTTTCTAGGAGCATTAGGCTGTGCAAACCTCCACTAATAATCACGTCATCCAGTTGCAATCAGTTCATCCAGGGACAATTCCACTCTCCCCTGTCTGGACGTTTCTCTTCATTCGAGTATTTGCACTTTATTAACTCTTCTGGGAAGGTTTAGGAGTATGTTTATGGGAATTTTTGACCATTCTTTGACAAGATCATTTGTGAGGTCAGGCACTGATGTTCGACGAGATGGCCTGGCTTGCAGTCTCTGCTATAATTCGTCCCAAAGGTGTCAGGTTGAGGTCAGGGCTCTGTGCAGGCCAGTCAAGTCCCTTCACACAAAACTCACTCATCTATGTCTTTATAGACCTTGTTTTGGGCACTGGTGTGCAGTCATGTTGGAACAGGAAGGGGCCATCCCCAAATTGTTCCCACAAAGTTGGGAGCATGAAATTGTCCAAAATGGCTTCGTATGCTGAAGCATTAAGACTTCCTTTCACTGCAACTAAGGGGCCAAGCCCAACCCCTGAAAAACGACCCCCCTCCACCAAACTTTACACAATGCAATCAGGCAAGTACCATTCTCCTGGCAACTGCCAAATACAGACTCATCCATTGGATTGTCAGACAGAGAATCTTGATTCGTTACCTCAGAGGACGCGTCTCTACTACTCTGGAGTCTAGCATCAGTGTGCTTTACACCACTGCATCTTACGCTTTGTATTGTACTTGGTGATATAAGGCTTGGATGCAGCTGCTCGGCCATGGAAACCCATTCCATGAAGCTCTCTACGCACTGTTCTTGAGCTAATCTGAAGGCCACATGAAGTTTGGAGGTCTGTAGCTATTGACTCTGCAGAAAGTTGCCGACTCAGCATGCGCTGACCCTGCTCTGTGATTTTACGTGGCCTACCACTTTGTGGCTGAGTTGCTGTTGTTCCCAATTGGTTCCACTCTGTTAAAATACCACTAACAGTTGACTGTGGAGTATTTAGTAGCAAGGAAATTTCACGAATGGACTTATTGCACAGGTGGCATCCTATCACGGTACCGCTCTTGAATTCATTGAGCTCCTGAGAGCGACCCATTCTTTCACAAATGTTTGTAGAAGCATTCTGCATGCCAAGTGCTTGATTTTATACACCTGTGGCCATAGAAGTGATTGGAGCACCTGAATTCAATGATTTGGAGAGGTGTCTGAATACTTTTGTCAATATGGTGTTTGTACACAATAGTTATACTGTTTTGCTCATAAAAAATTGTAATTGTATTCCCTGGACAAGGAATACATATGTCTTTGGGACTAGTCCACTGCCACAGGCACTTTCTAGTTAGAACAATAACCCAAATAGTATTTGGCAGATATTTTTGCAGACAAATGACATGGATCTCTTTAAATTGAGAAATTGCATAAAAATTTAAGAAACAGTGTTTAGTGGCAGCAACAGAATGGGTGACTTCAGAAGACCATGTGACCATGTGACCATTTGACCACTTGACCATATGACCATGATGGCTCAAACAGTATTTAATAGTTTAATGGTCTTGGATTTGATCTTTTTCCCTTTCCTTAGATCTTATCTTATTATTCCTTTGATCTTACTACCACAAAAAAGACATTATATAGCTGAGATCTACATCTGATTTCCTTTTGAATCAAATCCCCTCCAAATGTAGGCGGCAGAACACAGATAATGTGGGATGCCAAATAGTAATGGAGAGGGTTGCTAGGTGATTATCGGAATATGCGTAATAAGTTATCATTAGCAGTACATTAGCCGTTCAGCAAAATGTATCATTTGGAAGGGAATGGTAAGTCAAGAAACCAAATTGCTTTACACTTTCTCCTTAGCTGATTTTTGTGCAGGGTGAAAGCATGTAAGTCACTTCCAGGGTGGTATCAAAACATGGTACTGAAAACTAAAATTAATACTGAAATGAAATATAAGTAACTAAAACTAAAACTTTATGTTCATGAAATACAAACGAAACGAAAACTATTTCCTTTCTCTTAAATGAAACTGAAACTGAAAACCAAAATGGAAAACAGGGCTGTCAAAGAATACAATGTTATCGTTGGATCTAATTTCTATTGTGTCCTTTAGCTCTCTTACAGTGAAATGTTTCTGCCAAGTGTTTGGAAAGATTGTTCTGTGCTTCATATTTGGCACCGAACCACAACCACTCTTGGTATGTTTGCACATACTGGCAATGAAATGTTCTGACCTCTGATGGTCGGCAGCCTTTTATGCTGAAAGCCCCTGCGCTGAAGGCCTCTGCGAGCGAGATGCTTGCTCCTCATAGCTCTTGACTCTACCTTCATACCTCCTTTTTAGACTCGGTTGACCTGGCAAAGCTCTAGGCTAATAAAGGTAACACCGTCGATAATTATCCACCGTGCTGTGGTTTATATATCATGGGCTCCCGCAGCAGTTAGACTGGGCCCTCGTAAGCATTGCTGCGCTTTGTTTCTGATTAAATCAGTCCAGCCATTTCTCCGTCTCTGAGGTAAGATGAGAACGTGTTCCCTCTTCGGCCCTGAAATCGGACGCTAACACTGCTAATGTCGTTAGTGGCCTAAAGGTTGTGGTTAATGCCTGTCTATTAACGTTTGTGTGTGTGTGTGTGTGTGTTATGTATGGGACCAAATGTCCCCACAATGTGATGATAACTTGTTATTTTGATGCAAGAGGAGAAACTCAGTTCTATTAAAATCTTTGAATGCAATCAAGAAACTAAAACTAAAAAATCTTGAACTTGGGCATTTTGTGTGGTTATATAGGGTTGAGATTAGGGCTGGTTATGGGGTTTTGGTTATTATTGTTGTTATTAGGATTTGGGTTTTGCCCATAGAAATGAATAGATAGTCACCACAAACATATAAATACAATCCTGTCTGTGTGTGTGTGTGTGTGTGTGTGTGTGAGAGAGAGAGAGAGAGAGAGAGAGAGAGGAAAAAAAGAGAGGGAGAATGCATAGAGGTATGTAGATGTTTGGGCTTATCCTCAATTGGTCAAGATCGGGTTCTGGCATGGGGGGGTGGAGGTTAAGTAGTGAAACGGGCCCCTTGCTGCATCTGCAACAGGGCCTAACTAGATCCGTATGAGCGCTCACCCCCGAGAGCGCTATTTAAACTGGATTTTATTGGTCAGAATGGAAAACAGCCATCAGCTCCTGGTCTCGCTCTCACTGTGCTGCTGTACCACGTAGTCTAGGCCGTCCCTCAGTGTCATGGCATCCAGATCTGTGACCCAACAGTCCCGCAAATACTGGAGACCTTTCAGGGGATGCTGCATACAGGCTCGGCCAGTGCACAGGTAAGCCCACTGCTTGCAGACTTGATCTTGATTTAGAAAATGTCGACTCCAATTGGAGTTTGCTGTTTCTCTCCTTCTGGTTCTCATTAATTAACTTCATTGCCACCACTCAGTAAAACTGCCATTATTGACCTTTACTTATTCCACATGATTCTTGACTGCGGAGAAATGTTATTCTTATGAAGAAAAACACGATCCTAGTTTTCGTTCCAAATTAGCAGATTTTAATCCATGAAGGTTATTTCTGGAAACTTTAGAGTTACCGCTGTGTAATGAGATAAATGAATTCACTTGTAAATATACTTGTAAATATTTCTAACCGTATGTTTTTTATTTTTGTGAAGTTATTCTGTAAAAAATTAGAGAGCTGATGCTGACACTGTGCCACCCCGAAATAAGTATGTTACTGGAGCTGTTTCTCTCTGTGCCACAAGTCGTTTTTTGTGTATTCAGATTTCAGAAGTGTCCACTGATGGGAAAGTTCTGGAGCGCATGAGGATTCTGGCTCTCATTAGTGATGTGGGCTGTAGGAGGCAGTGATGACTGACTCCTACTTGTACCCTTGTGGTTGTGTTGGGTTAGATCAGAAATCATCTCATTAACCTGACCGGTCCTGTGCCGTGTCTTCTGTGCACGCATCTGCTAGTCGGGTCTGATTCTCTATAGGCTTCAGTGGATGTTGTCTGTACTCAGCCAGTCATCTGAGGTGTCCCGGCTCTTCTGTGTCTCCTGCTTCAGTGCTCCTGATCCACAGCTTTAATGTAGCCTTTACTGGGTCTCGTGTGGCCTGAGCTCTCTGAATTGGAGGCCAGGAGAGGGAGTCTTTCCGTCCAAACACTTCTCCTGTCTAATCTCGGTTTTGGAATGGCTATGAATACTGTGGCTGGGTTTTTGTTCTCCCCATTCTGGACTTGTGGTGGGTCGCTTTGTGAGCCCAGCTGGAGGCAGTGATCGTGCCTCGCCTGCTCACAGCCTCCCTGTAGGACTGTAGTATTGTGGGACTGCCTCCTACATTCCATAGTCATAAAGCGGGGGATTTTTAGCGGGTTTTTTATTAACGTCTGAGTGGCTATCCTGATCTCACAGCCTGCTTCTCTAAGCATGTTTGCTGTCCCGTGTCTCCCGGCTGCTGTTACCTCACTGAGCTTACATTTATTTAGCTACCTAACCCATAGTCTTGTCCAAAAGTGCTAGCATGACTCACTATTTAACAGTACGTCTGTTTCACCCAGTCCTTTGTCTATAATAGAGCTGGGATTTAGGCTAAGCTGTCCGAGCTCTTCTTAAACATCTGGCCCCGTCTGTTACAACTATCTCAAGTACCTTAACCACTCTGCCCCCTACTGGCTTTGTGCGTGGTGGCAGCAGAATGGGAGCAGCCCGCTGGAAGTGAAGTGATGGATGTGAGCCATAGTCCCGCTGTGCTCCACCTCCTCGAGCTTCCATTATGACACAAAGAGGGAAAATAGCTGCTGTTGACGTTCCGCTTGGGTGGAGGCTGACGGGGAGGAAATGGGGAAATGAGCCCATCAGGAGTTGAGGAGCATTCTGCCCCTATCGCTCCTTCCAAGTTCTTCCTGGCCCTGTTTCCGCATGGGAAGGCCGGGGGCTCACCATTTGGTGACAAGGCCGCACTACTCGGGGTTCACCAGTGGGGGCTGAAGCGGACTTTCCTGATTTTCATCAGGACTGCTGCATCCCCAGTCCGGCACTTTTTAAAAGGCTATACGCCGGATGCCAGGCATTGTGGGTAATGTCATGTATCATCTTACGGAACAATAGAGACGACTGCGTCGGGTTAAGGGTGGCAAGTGTCCCCAGTGAAGTCGCTCTGTGTTTCCCACTCCGACCGGCACGCAGAAAACCCCCAGTCCGCTTGGCAACCAGTGAGTGTCAAGCGCAGGAGGTTTCCATTGAAGTTAATTTAAAACAGTTAAATCTTCTTTGCATGTTTGTGTTTTTTACGGCGGGGGCTGGGGGAGTTGGGGCTGCAGGGTAGTGTTGGTGTTAATTTGGTTGTTTTTGAAAGAGACAGTATTTACTGCAGCGCCATCTATTTATTTATTTACTTACTTAGTTTGTTGTTGGCTTATTTCTTTATTTTGTTGCTTTACTTTGCTGTCTTGGGGTTGAGCCGTGACTCACTGTGACTCTGCTGATAAAACTGCACGTCCTGAATCCCTTCCAGGATGGTAGAGAGAGTTAGTGTTCCTCTCAGCCTCTAGCGCCCGTATGTGAAAGACTCTATCAGATTGGCTGGTTTGACGTCACATGGCAGAGTTGGGGGGGGGAGGGGGGCAGTCTTTGGCAGCCTGAGGGTCACGTTCAGGAGTTATGACACGTCACCTGTCTTTAAGTGGTGAATCTCATTGAGTTGCAGTGAATGTTTTCTTAGTTCAGAGAGATGTCAGGCCCAGCCCGATGCCCTCTGACAGCAAGTCCATCACCTAGGGCACACACCAAACAGCTTCCATGTCCTTCTCTGGTGTGGGCACGACCCTCAAGGTGGAGTATCTGTGAGGCTCTGAACCTACGATGCAGAGGCACCTGTTTTACCAGCTATTTTTCAGTTTGTGACATATTTATAGTTATAAAGGCCAATTAATGAATTTACCGGCTGGATGCTACTCAGACGTACCCCCAGGGGTCTGTAACAGTGCTTTTTGAAAGTTACTGAGACGTTGTTGCTCTGTAATGATGTGCCATCATAGCCAGGGGACGGAATGTTCAGAGGGATGTGCTGCAGATTCGTTTGCAGGCTGCGGTGAGACATGGGGCCAGCCATAGAAGCTGATTTGTGCTCTACCGGGGCACGAGGAGGTCCACAGCAAGCCCTGCTCTCAGGCCCAGGCTCTTAGCCACGCTTAATAAAAATAGCAGGAGTATGAAGTTTAGGCTGGACTCTGGTCGACTTTGATCAGAGCTGTTGGCCGGAATGATGCTAATGATGAAGATGAAGCTGACCTTGTTGTCATACAGTGAATTGGCTGTGCTGGAATTTGTCATAGTAATTATCACTGGGTACCTGCCCCCCTCCCCCATTCTGTGCCACAGTCTAAGCAGAATGAGCTGCAATGGAAATCACCTTGAAACTGATTTTTGCACTTGTCGTTTCTCCCTATAAAGTTATATTGACAGACATCAAACCTCCACCTAATTATCCATTTATAAGAGACAGGGGACGCACTAGATGGGATTATTGCCCATCACGCCTGTGATGAATAGGTCTCTTTGCTTTGGAAATGACTGTTTTATGATATAGAGATCCATAAATGAGCTGGAGTTTTACTTTTTTAGAGCATTTTAATGAAAGATAAAAAAAAGTTATATAAAATAAAGCCTGATCGTTTTTGGTAAAATGCGAATATGCTGTGTAAAGTTCTGCTGGTCGTAATCTCCTATTTCAGGGAAAGGTCTCCTTTCCTTGGCTGACAGCCTCAGTTCTCTGATCACGTGTGCAGAGTCTGCTTACCTGGGGTGTTTCTCAATACCAAGGGCGCGAAGACCGTACTCGTGGTCTCGGCAAGAGCGGTCTTGCTAACTCGCCCCCCAAGAATGAAATGAATCATGGGATCGGCCTCTTTTGGTGAGGATGCAACCGGTGAATCCTTGATATTTGAAGCAGGGCAAGAAAGACATCCAAGGATTTTTACCACCCTCTGTACTTCTGTTCTAAGTGGTCTTTGGCAAAGGAAGATAAAAAAAAGATAAAACGCCACAGGAGAACACACGTACAATTAAGAAGTGCAACTGGTCTCTGCAGTGCGTATGGTGGCATGCATCATATTCCCGGACGTGTGACCCAGCAATGCCGAGCTCCCCCATGTCGGCGGATGCTGACACATTAAGAGCATGTCAGTATAGACACATGCCTTTATTTATTTGTGGCGAGGAAAACTCCTCTCGCTGTTAATGGAACGGGTCACGCCGCAGTGTCGAGTCCCAGGAGTGGCCTGTGACAATGTGATAAATACCGTCACTAGCAGGCCGTCTAAAAACACCGTCTTGCAGGCTACAGCTCATTAGGCTCATTTACCAGTTAGCCTTTAAGTAAAGGGACACCACTATTGCCTATTCTGTGTCTCCACACTGTTCAGTAACGGTTTGGGGTGCAGGTTAAACCAGGGTACCGGCATCTCACTGCCTGTTTGAATGGTGGTACATATGAGTTTCTGGGATACTTAGTTATGGTGCACAGTGATGTGGTGCGGGGACAGTACACCGATGTAATCAATCACGTAAATATGTCTATTAGTGTTATCACGGACTTTGAAGAGTGCAAGACGGCAGTGCCTAAAAATGACGATTCTCTGTCTAAAAGACCGTGGACATCAAAAGTCTGGGAATATTTTTTTGTTATATTAACATTTTAAGGAAAAAGCCAATCCTGCCACCAACCCCCAAGTTTTACCAGAAGTTGGCCTACCTGCCTCCAGGGCTGGATGCTGGTTAACGTCATAGCCTGGATATAGCGACAATGGGACGGGACCACGCCTGGCATTCACGGGATTCAAACCAGCAACCTTCCAATTGCCACTCACGTGGTTTAAAAAGATTCACATTTCACTAGTTTGTCTCCAGTGTTACTTAAAGAGAAAATGATTATGTTACAGTAATCAATTCATGACGACGACAATCCGTCACTATACTCTGTGCTAATTCTACATTCATTTGAGGATTCATTGTGTAAATGTTAAGAATAGTAGGTGTGATTAATTGTCATTAATTACAGATAAATGCGTGATTGATTAGTTAGTTTTTAAAAACATTCACAGCCCTAGTATTTACAGCTTTTGGAAAAGAAATGATCCACAAGGAGATCTTAAAGGTGCTTGTCCAAGCAGTTTCATGGTGAATGTGTCGCCGGTCCTGGAAAAGTGAAGGTGTAAAAATATTTTGATAGTTAATTCCATATTTGTGTATCCATCCATCTTCCAGCTGCAGATCCAGGTTGGTTGGGGGCCTGGGGCCTATCCCAAGCCACATAAGGCAGGGGTACAGGCAGGGGTGTACTCTGCATGGGATTCATGCATCATATGTTATTATGATAAAATGTGCATACAGGACTTCTGATTTTAACCAGTTTCTGTTTCCCCTCTTCAATATGTAGAATTAATCAGTGCCAAGACACACGCAGAGACGCAGACACACACAAACACACAATGGGTTCCAGCTGCCCCAAATGGCCAGAGTTCTCACGTCTGTACTGTGTTTCTGTTTTTACAGCTTAGTGCCAAAAGCCACGCGGATTAAGATTCTCACTTCAGACTGCCACAGGATCTTCCACCCGGGCCCTACACTCCTGTTTCTGGGGCTTCGGGCACTCCCCCCGGGCTCTCCATGCTAGTAGCTTATTCAGGCCTGGGATACACAGCGGTTACCAGTGTCTTCAGCCTGCACGCAATCCCATTGACCCACTCAAATAGCACCCCCAAGGGTGAAGGAAAGGCTCTGCGCCGCTTGGGCCCTGAAAGAGGTACAGCTCAGGAGCCCGTCAGCATGCTGGAGTAAGGGAACCTGGGAATGCTGCGTCACTAATAAAAGAACCCCCCAAATCTTGTCTTATTGGCAGCCCCCTTTCATAGCATAACCATCCCACAGAGCTGTCAGACAGATGAGGGCCCCCATAGTGCTGCACCCCTCCCAGCATACCTTGCTCCACCCCGGCCCCATGTTCTACCAACTAACCCCAGGATGTTTACATGAAATAATAAGCTTCTTATCAAAACTGAGTCATTTGACATATCATAAATGATCAGTATTAGTGATGCTTATCATAATTTAATTTCATCCAGCTTATCACTTAGTTTATCTTGTATCAAGTATCATGTTTGGATAAAACAAACTTTGGTTCAGCTTGTTCATACATCTGGAGTCTTGAGTCTAATTTTGATCCAATTTTTCTGTGGCGTAGACCTTTTACACACTGAAAAAGTGGCTTGCTGTTTACCAGCGGGTTGGGAGTTTTTTGTTGTCACAACTTTGTTACTGTGAAATTACTACCATCTAGTGGATATACTGAGGTATTGCTCTGCTAACAGCTGCATCACCCATGGTATTTTATTTTGGGTCCTGTAGGCTTGATATAACATTTTGACAGGTTTGCTGGCATAGTTTTGAACTCAGAAGTGCCATTAATTTTGTGGTTACAGATTGTTAACCTTGTGAGTTAACAATCTGTTAGTTGTGGGTTTAGGTACAATTTTAGCTTCAAGGTGGCTGTTTTAGCATAAGTTTATGTTTGTATCTGATGTTAAAGACCCATTTCTAGCTATCTGTGAAATGATTTTAGAAAGATCAGTTGGCTTAATAATGCAACACAAAATGAAAGAAATACTTAAATGGATAATGTGGAAGTGTAAAAGGTCCCTTGATCGATTTTGGTAGCCAGATAATTAAATTAAATTAAATTTAATTTAATTTAAATATTTTGTACTCCTGGTCACCTCTAGGTGGAGTCAGATGCCTCCTTTGAATTCAAAGCATGGGTTCATCACATTTACATGTTGGGGACCTGAATTGTGTTTAGAAAATGGGTGTTTGTTTTAGCTCCCTTTGGTCTTTTGCTAGAATCATACAAAATTCACAAAATCCAAGTTAAAACCTAAGGTGAAAATCAAACTTAGCCATTAAGAGATTTCCAAATGGGTTTAGTTGTCATCTATTATTTTTTTAACAGGCAGTGTAAAGGTGGAGATTTGATGGTTCCTTGATGGATTAAACTGATCGCAAGGTGTGATGTAATCTATGTGGTACCATGGTAACTGTGACATGTGAAAGCTGGAAAATGAACTTCCTCCGCCCTCCTTTCCCAACCGCCATTATCCCCCTGCCAACCTGAGAAAAAAAATACCCGCAACTAATTACCAAGCCGGGCTGTCAGACTTCTTGTTTCAAATACACACCTGTTTGTAGCTCATCAGTGTTCATCTCAGGGAAACATGCAGAGAATGTGCCGGAAGGACTGGGCTTGTGCTTCAAAGCTGACCACCCTGAGTCTCTGTGGAGCCTTCAGTGGGCTGTGGGGTCCAGCCATGCTCCTGGTATTAGCACGCGTCACAGTTTGTCAATGACCTTAGCCGTTCCAGCGGGACTGCCTCTTTGCTCATTCCTCCAGATTTTAGAACTTAATCCTCCCCCCTGTGGTTGCCAGCCCCCTCCCTATTCAGTGATGGAGGGTGGGGGTGGAGGGGGGGG
>JAODKM010000058.1:28891806-28902200 GCA_026780845.1 Petrocephalus sullivani | reverse complement strand
GAGTCCTGCACACTGCTCTCCTGCATCTGACACGTATGCATGAGTCCTGCACACTGCTCTCCTGCATCTGACACGTATGCATGAGTCCTGCACACTGCTCTTCTGCATCTGACACGTATGCATGAGTCCTGCACACTGCTCTCGTGCATCTGACCCGTATGCATGAGTCCTGCACACTGCTCTCCTGCATCTGACCCACACTGCTCTCCTGCATCTGACCTGTCCTGCACTCCTGCTTTCTCATACTGCAGGACCGTCACAGGCACTGGTTGTTTTCTTTCCCTGGGTTTAAATCTTGGCCTGGTCTAAATGTTCTTCACCATGTTGAGAGCTGAATTCTTTACAAAGCATTAGTGAGTGCTCGCATCTGTCTTGTGGTGAAGCGTCTCCGGCCGGAATGTTCCGGAATCATAGTGATGCCACGGGAAGGGCCTGAGGTGGTCTCTGAATGGAGCTGGAAAGGGGTACAGACCATATGCCGGGTCTCCCAGCGTACCCCCTCACACCAAACTGATGATGTCCATTCTTGTAGAGGTCATAGAATTCCAGTGATCTATGTGTCATGGTAGTTCAACACTTAAGAGCTTGGTTTGCTTTTTTCCAATTTATATGTGTGTGATTGTCATGAAATGGAGTACAAACATCTCTTGTTTGAGTCTGTGGCTCTAGGTAAAACGAAGCAAAATCGGAACTTAATTTAATTTATTCTGCTCGCGTATCATCTTTTAATTATGTTTGCAAGTTAAAATAGGGTCATTTTATTGGTTTTCCTCTGTCCTTTGGAACTCTTTGTCATAATTAAGTCCGTTTCCATTGGGAATATCTCGGTTTTAAGCAGTATACTGCGGGGCCTGAAGGAGGCTATTTTGATGTTTGCTTGACAGCTATTGTTTGTTAGTGTCCTACTTTGATCCAAAAAAAGCGTGCAGTTTTTGTGCCTCTGGCCATGGATAACCCTCACCAATGCTTCCTTTTACATGCAGAAATCATACTAAAGGCAGCAGATTTGACAAGACCCAGATTTATGGCTGATTTTTATCTCCTTCTGTGTTCTTCTTGCTAAACTCTACCTTTAATCACTATGAATATGTACAGGATGGGAAGGAGAAGCTAAAACAAACTGCCTGCCTTTAAAATATTACCTTTAAATGCCTCCGTTTGTTTTCCGTACCGCTCATCGACCGCAGGCTCGTAGTGAGTTTTAAAATGCTAATTTACCACCTCTTAAAACGGTGGGAATCTGGAAGGTAAGGTTTTAAAGTGTTTATACAAATGTCCATGTAGTTTCACGGCTTAACATGATGCATTAATAAACCTTTTAGAGGAGCACACGCAATGTCTTCTCCACACGTTCCCAAAAAAGGTCGACTTAATTAAAAGTGAGGTTGTCACAACCTTCCACTGCTAACTGCTCATTAAATATTTTGACAGGCTCTTGTACTGAGGTCAATACTTTGGGACAGACCAATATTTCATTAGTAATGTATTGAAAATGCAGGTTAAAGTGTTGTAGGCAGATTTTTGGAAATTCAGAATCTAGGACGCCTGACAGAGACAGAACTTTCTGGAAGCCAGGGGTTTCCACATTTATACCTGAACTATAACAATTCTACTTTATAAACTGGGACTGTGTCATTTTGGGCCTCAGAAGTCCCACTCCCAGCCTTCTGATATTTGTCATCTCATGGGGCAGAGAGAGCCAATCAGCATGCAGCCTCTTCCTTGTGTCATACAGCTGAGAGTAGATGCTCAGGAGGTCCAAAGGTGTCCAGGTCAGCTGCCTGCACTTATATGGCACAGGAGGCTTACAAAAAGTGGTGGTGTCTGGCTTTGTGGGTTAGGACTCTGTGCCTGTAATGGGAAGGTTGCCAGTTCAAATCCCATGGCTGGCCCTTCAGCAAGGTCGTTAACCCCAATTGCTCCCGGGACACTGTCTGAGCCTGCTGTCTGATCTTGATGCGTTTGTCAGTTTGGATAAAAGCATATGCTAAATAGATAAATATAAAGCTCATCCCCGCACCTTAAAATGGGAGTTGGGTTTGGGGTTTGGTCACATGACTACTAAATAAAGCCAAAATTGCAGTAACTCTCATTGCCTTCCTGTCGAGAGCTTCCACCCTGCCCATGTTATGCCACTGACCAGGAGCTGTTGGACCAGTATCCCCTGAGGTCATTCTTAAAATAATTAGTGAAACCCCTATCTGCCACCTCCTGAAAAAAATGCTGTAAAACTCTTCAGTAGTGCCATACAATCACATTTCAGCATGTCTAACCTAAGGCATGACTGGAGTGAGGTTTTGCTCCCCAAGTTTGTGATGTCTGAAGGAAGTGAGCGAATCTGAAAAGTGATATTCTCCACAGCCATTCTCCTCGCTCACTGAAGCACGTGATGCTGGCCACGGCCTGTCTGTCGTGGCAGATGTTTCTGTGAGAACTGAAGGTTCTTGATGTGTGAAGTACTGGGGCTGCTTCTAGCTCTGGGCCTTTTGCATTTAGATCAGGCTGTCCTGTTATTACAGACCAGGGGGCTGCTGGTCTGACCCTGTGATATCCTCAGATCTGAGGAGAGTCTGAACAGCCTCCCCATCCCACCCCCCACACACACTCCATCTCATCTCCGTCCAGTCAGACTTTAGTGCTACCAGGTTGAGAGCCTTATCTACAGAAATTGGCTTGTTGTGGGAGTATGGGTGATGATGGGTTTGTGTGGAGGGCGGATTCATGAATCAACCAAACAGAAGATAATGGGTTGTGTTTGAACTGTGATCTTGAGCTTCAGCTGTACCTGCTGGTGGAACTGTTAGGGGATATTTTAGCTGGAACTGGGTTGACTCTGTAAAAGAGGGCACTCTTGGTAGTTTTCTTTATTGGACTGTATATGACAGAATGCAGTGCTGTTGGTTTTGTTAACTTTGATTGAATTTCCTCAGGCCCGTGAGTCTGTGTGTGGGTGGCTTGCTCTTGGCTCGGCTCCACTGCCGAGCAGTCGTGAGGATGTATGCGGTCAGACCCATCAGGGTGTGGAGGCCCAGTGGCACTCGTCATTTGAGGATGC
Organism: Petrocephalus sullivani; assembly: GCA_026780845.1. Taxonomy (NCBI): domain Eukaryota; kingdom Metazoa; phylum Chordata; class Actinopteri; order Osteoglossiformes; family Mormyridae; genus Petrocephalus; species Petrocephalus sullivani. The sequence goes on along the minus strand of JAODKM010000058.1, from coordinate 28,899,145 downwards.
CCAGGAGTGTATCTAGCAGTTTCAGCCATATTGGCATCTTTTTAATCTGAGAAAACCTCAAGGGTGTGGGGGTGGTTTGAGAATCTCAGTCTCACTAAGACCTCCTGCGGTAGGCATGCTGGCATTCAAGTTTCCCCATTACCACAGAGGGGGGTGAGGGATAACGGTGCTGGGGGCACCGGAATCCTGCCCCCGATGTTACGCATTGTATGCTTCGTCAGGAGATGGACCCATGGCTGGCGCCAAGCTCAGCCGTTGGCTACTAATCATGTGATCGGTCTTTCTGGCAGCTGCCGTCCGAACTCAAGGGAAGTGCGAGACAGGTGTTCTTCTGCCTCTGAGGTGCTGATCTTCTTGGGACGGCAGAGTTTTGCACATTCCTCACTAGTTCATTTTGGTTTGGTCCGGTTTCAACATTGTTAGGGATGAAATCAACCCCAAGGCCACCCTATACATACGTGCTGCTCCCACAATATTGGTAGGAACATGTCTCTTCCATCCATACCCAAACCTACACACTCAGGCAACAGAGAGGTTTGAAGCCTACAATGAAATCAGCATTTTTTTGGCTCTGTCGGGTACCCAGCCAAAGGTAGCTGGCGGACGTGCTGTTGAAATCGCGTCAGACACACCGCGGGGGGCGACTCGACCCACTATGGCATTGGGGTTAGGGGGCGTGGCCAAATACTGTTAGCGTTACCTCTCTGTGGGATTCCTATGAGGTAACGCGGCGGATGGTGAAGGACGCATGGAATCCCATGACAGGTGCTGCTTCCCACCACATCACTGGCAGAGAAACCGGCCAGTGCTGTGCAAAGCTGCTCTGTATTTATTTAGTTTGCCCCCTTCTTCCTGTCTCTCAGTTTTGCTCCGCCTGCTATCACTTGTTAACAGGAGACGGGTAAATCAGTGCCGCATTTTCTCCGGGAACTCCTGCGCTGTTGCCTGAGCGTGCTTGCCTTACGCTCGCCCCTCGTTTCCCTTACCTCCCCTGCCCCGGGTATAAAGGTGGCAGCAGGAGGCGGTTGCCATGGACTCTATGGGTCACGTCTTAATTAAGACCCATAAATTCAAAATCTAGGAAAGCTTTGTTGAAAATGGTACTCGGAGCCCCGTTAAGAAAGGGTGTTATTAAAACTCGGAAATTAACTGTGCTGCTGGCGGTCCTTTGTTCCATTACCTCCGACCCCCCGATCAGCAATCTTGATGATCAAGCCCTGGGCATCAGAGTAGCACCAAGCAGTGTCATATCTCCTTCTGTTTCTATACACCTCTCCTTCGGTGCGAATAAACATGGAACTTAGCACCTACCCAGAATGCATGTGTTAATTATGCATGCATCAGGTGTTTCAGCCAAAGCAAGCATCTGTGTGTGTGCCCGCGTGTGTGCGTGAGCATCTGTGTGTGTGTGTGTGTGCGCGCACCAAAGAGACAATGTACCTTTTATTCCTTGAACCCCATTTCACAGTTCCACATTTTCCATTCCTATTGTTTATTATCTACGAGTCGAATAAGCCAGGACTGCACACCCAGGGCTAGAAACCTCTGGTAAATTCAAAAAGCTTTTTAAATATAACTATAGAGAGTCGAGTAGGAAAGCAAATAATGTAAAGCTTATCAACCTTGTTCACCCCTGTTGGAGTTAATGGAGAAGGCTGTTTGAGTATGCCATCCTCTTTTTTGCGAAATAAAATAATTTTTCAGCAGCACAGGGCTTGTTTATTTAGTTAAATATGGTGGCAGATACTTCTGATTTCTGATAAGAAGAATAACTTTGTTGACATGGGCCAGTTTGTGTCAGTGGCAGGCAGGAAGTCTATAACCTTAATTTTAGATGTTAGAAAGTCTCGGATCTCCAGTCAATGCAGAATGTTTTCATCTGGAACCTCATGAACTTGAAACCCGTAAGAAGCAGGCCATTTCTGGCACTGCAATGTCTTGGGCTCACATCCTCCAGCGCAGAAGTGGATCAGGCCCCGTGCAGCTGCTGGGGTTTAAGATTCAGCTGGAGAAGTTTACCCCAGAGCAGAGTTATTGGGGGAGGGAGGGCTGCGCTCTCCTGGTGCTGGAGTCCGCCGGGTCCCTGCTGGAGGGGAGGGCCTGGCTTTGGCTTGCAATGGTGCAGGGCAGGAAGTCGGCCAGCAGCAAGATTCCAGCTCTCCTTTACGTGAAGGAGGATCCTGGCTCCTCATGTTCACCTAGGGGGCTTCTGCCATGTAGCTTTGGATAAGTCGTTTGCTTCGCTGGACTCCTGCTATGGTCCACAGAGCCGTCTCCTGAAAGCTGAGATGATCCTGGTGTGTCATGGAAATGCAATGCATGCTAGGGATGGAGCTGTTTGGGGCAGAGCATGATTCACCAGCCTTCTGTACCTGTGGAGATCTCCTGGACCTTGATAGACAGGTCCGGTCACAGGCCACAAGCTTTCTTACAGGGATTACTAGCTGACAGTGTTCCAGCAGCTTAGGGTACAGATCCAGCCCACAGCCCCTCTGTGGGATCTGAAGCATCATCCTGTCCGCGGGGCCATGGAAAATAGGGCAATAGTAATAACAGTAGCAACAGTAAATGTTTTTTTTAACAGTAGTGCCTCTGAACCTAACTTACAAAGCAGAAGCCGCTTTTTGAAAATAATATGCGCTCAACTATGAACAAAACACCATAATAAAAAAACAAATAAAAATATATAGGTGTTGTAAAATTATTAAAATGATAATAATATGATAATAGTCGCTTCAAACATCTTTTCGCCGTTCCCTCGTCACGCGCGTCTTGTGTTTCCCCTGTGATCCGCTATTCCAGATGACCGAGAGTTCATCGGTTTTTCCAGGCCCGGAGCTGCTGGCCTGTCGCAGATTCCAGCCATCCTCTGAATGCTGACTCATCATGCAGAACTTTGACCGCGGGGAGATGTAATTGCACCCGAGCTGTACAGCTAATAAGGCAGACCTGAGATCTTTCTGAGAACGAGACAATTAAACGTGCTGAGATCGTGTTCCTCTGGGGGTGGCCAGCGGCTGCGGGAGCCCAGTGCAGGTGGTTCCAGGCGTCTGCTGGGCCTGCATGACTGAAGATGATGTCAGACGGTGCCTGACTGCGTGGCTTTCCTTTGCACAGAGGCGACTCTCAGGCGCTGCTCCTGACCATCCTAATTACACCGGCAGCCTGCCACTGCGCGCATGCAGTCTGCTTCAGCTCCAGCCTGTTCCTCTCACCCCACACTGACAGAGCCGTTCCAAGTTTTGACGCTGACGCCTGTAATTCTGCAGGGTCCAGGACTAACTGTCATCTCGAAGAAGTGCTGATCCACACCCCGGACACGCCATCCCAGGCCCAGAAGCTTCCAGAACCTGCTCCTGTCAGTGTTTTGTGAGGACAGGTAAGTGAAATAACGTAGGAACAGGTGTACAGGACCAGCAGCACGGGTTTCCAAATGCAGTCTATGGGCTGCAGGAACATAATGATTTTCTTGGTAGCTCACATTTCTATCGAGTAATAATTAAAATAAATTCTAAGACTGCATTATTTGTGTTTAAGTGAACAATAGAGGAATTTGCTCTGCTGTCTGCCTGGGGCACTGGCCGACTGAACATAATTGTGATTGTAATTACCTTCCGGAACATTCTGAAGTGGTCCAAACCCTTTCTGTGCAACCAGTGGTCATCTAGGCACTCGGTAATAGCCATGATTCATTCTGGGGAAAGACGGGTTGTATCTGCAGCCAGTGTCAAGCCTAAAAGGGACAGGAAGCAGGTGGCGCTATGGATATCGTGTTCCTCCAAAGAGGAAGAAGATGAAACTCCCCCCACCAGACAATTAGCATTTATATTTCCCATGCTGCCTCACTGGCATGTGTGCGAGCGACCGTTGCGGACCCCCCACGTACTCTGCCGTAATTGTGTATCGATTGGCTGCATCTGGGTGTGGCGGGTCTTGAGGGGAGTGACCGTGGGATTCACGTCCTGTAATTTGATATGCGTGATAATTAACAGAAGCTATGGACCCACGCACACAGACACACACACACACTTTTGTGTTCATATCCTTGTGGGGATTGTCCTAATCCCAACAATGACATCCTTAATCCCTACCCAGAACTAACCTTAAGTACCCAACCAGTACCCAATTTCTCTTTTTAGTTTCCTGAATGCTATCACAGATTTTTCAAAAATTTTGTTTCGGTTTATGAGGACTGAAAAAATTGGCCCCAGAACGTCAAAATAAATGGTTTATATCACATTGTGGGGAAATCTGTACCCCCAATGTAATGTATACAGAACCCCCCCCATACACACATACACACACACACACACACACACACACACACACACATAGACACACACACTGGTCTCCCAGCAGATTAAGCTGCTTTCACTCCTGCACCTGTTTCTGTGCGTGTGTAACATCTCCTTAGTGAACTTGCCCAAAGTGGACAGTTGCATAGCTCTGTGTGTTGTTTTAATAAAACACAGATCACGTTCCCCGGAGCAGATTTATCAAGATGAACAGTAGCTCTTGCTGCCTTATTATAATTAATACTTCGCCATAACGATCATCTTCGATCAGCGCGGGCCATCGCCATGACTGCAGAATCGCAGACTGCCCCGCCCGCCCCTAGTGCTGGGGGTTCATTAGCAGTTTGTAGCTTTTTCAGCGCACGGTGAAATGTGCAGGTCGCGTTTCTTCATCTTCCAGCGCTGTTTTTAATCTCAAGTGAAGCTCTCCTCTTTGCCTGCTGAGTTTTTTTTTTAATGGGGGCGGGTTTCCATCTGAGGATAGGTGCGCATCACTGCTTAATGGGCCGTAGAGTGTGGGGCCGTGTCTGAGTCTGGCCCGTCGCTGGCCCTCGTCGTCTATCCACCATTATTCTGCGTTCATTTTTATAGTGACAAACCTCCTTACGTTCAGGAGGATGAAAAACTCCATTTCCAGGCATATTAATTTTGCAACCTGTCTGCGAGAGAGCTGTTCCACCCCCTCCGCCCGCCTCGCCACCCCCCCGTGTCCTGGCGCAGTCCTCTGAGATCACTCAACAGCGCGGTGTCATTCCCGGGCTTCAGGGTTGGGGGGGCTGTGATCAGCATTCAGCTGGACTGCACCTGGTACTGACCCGTCTGCTTTTCACCCCTTGGATGAGACAGCCATCCGTGTTTCTCCTTGTAACTGAGGCCTTCCTTTAATTTCATGCATTCGCGTGTTTTAATCGAGTTATTAAATTTCTCTCATTTAGTCATTAAATTTGCATGGTGAAGCTATCTCTGGATCAGAGGGGGAGGCAGCTGTGCGATGGGGGTAGTGAGTCGGTCGCAGGGGAGCCAGACTGCAGTCGGTAAACACAGACAGAATCCTGTCTTTTTGATGGGGCCTGAACAGGAAGAGCTTGTCAGGGTATGTAGGATGTATGTCAGACCTGTTTCGAGCCGAATCTTTGCACGCTGGATTCGGAGGGCCCGGTTTGTGCCAGTTGTGGTCAGGGTCAGGAGATGACGCTCCCTAATGTGGCTATCAAGTGCCCATCCTCGTGCTCCATCCCCGTCCCCTCTGGCCTCCTGCGGGCTCTGCAGCCTTTGGCCTTTATATTGCGTAAGCTGTTGCCACAGATCATACACTGAGCCACTGACTTTGAGGACGGTGTGGTCAGGGCATCGCCGAGCCCGCCGCCCTCGCGGCCCGGGCGGCCCGGCCACCCCCCCCCCCCCCCCCCACCCCCCCTCCCCGCCGTCAAACCACAGCCCTTGTTTTTCTGGGTTGAGACTCATTCCGCGACTTGTTTGTAAAGCTGGAAAAATCATGCATGAGTGCGGCCCGGGGGTTGTGTGCTGGGCCTCTGAAGATCCTCACCCCTCCACATCTGCAATGAAATCTTTTATATTTATTTTCTTTATTTCCGTTTGCGCCTTGGACCTGCCGGGAGAGCTGCCTGTTCCCCAAGCTTATCTGTGCTGCAGATAGTGGTTTTTATCTCCCCCTTATCCGTGCATCGGAAGCCTGAGATCTGCCTGGGGATCGGTCACCTCAGCCGTTCGGGCCGACCTGCCTTATTTCATTCTCATCACATACCATCTTCACCCGATAAGCCTTTTGTTTTCATATGGGCTTCGCTGGCTGTATAAAATGGAGAATGTTATCCTGTCTGAAGGTCTGGCCGTCGACCTGGAATCCTGTGCATTGCAATGCGGCCCTCTAGGGGGCACCTCATAGCATCATGCTGTTTTAAATTACTTGTGAACTGAACCTTACAGCCTTACAACCCTGTTTGAGTGAGCCCATGAACGAAAGCGCAACCCCATTACCAGTCAACAGGGGGCATCTCTTATATCCTTGATTGTCAAATGGCTGTCTTTCTTTCATTTCTTTATCTTTCATTTTCCCTGTTTTGCATTATTCTTCCTTAAAGATGTTGTATCACAACACACCCATGGAAAGTGCTTTGGGGCAGCTCTGTTGTGAAAGGTGCTATATAAAAATAAATTGAATTGAATTGAATATTTTACTGAAGTATCAACCTGAACATGGACGAGACTGTTAGTTATTTGGGGAATTCTAAGGGGAATTTAAAATCCAAAGTATGAAACCCAATAGAGTTGCGAAGCAGAGGTGTCTGCAAAGACGTTAAGCTCCTATTTAAATGTGTCTTCTCTGTGGGGTGGTGGGTAGGGGCTGTGAGGGGGATAAGTGAAATCCAGGCAGGTTTGCGATGCCCCATCCCAACAAAGGGCACATCTTTCACTGTCCCCAGTGTTTCTGGGGTGGCACTGAGGCTGGTATCATATCACAGATGAAAATCCCCCCTCACCACTCCCCCAAAACTGTACATATTTGCTGACACAAAACATCGTTAGCACAGGTCCCAGGTCCCCAGAGAGAGACCTTGTCGTTTTGCTGCTCTGTTTCCTGCAGGAAAAACGTGCAGAGGCATGAACTGGAGCGTGCATGAGTGTGGCGCTGCAAATGGCGCGCTAAAAATGTGCCTGAATAAATCGCATATAAATTCCGCCCGTGTACTCTAGAGACATTGCTGTTCCGTTTAATAGTCATGAAGAATTTGACTGCTAATCTATGAAGTGCAATGTTTGCAATTTAAAACAAGTACATTTTAATAATAATTTAATTCATACTTTACGTTTTAAAATAACCAAATTTCGCTGCTATTAATTTAAATCCTGTGCCACTTTCTAAAAGTCACGGCTGTATAATAATTATAAAGCGTTGTGGCTGTCCATTGGCAGGCGTTTACAATAGGCTGGCAGATTTGGGGTGGGGGGGGGGGGGGGGACTGGGGGGGAGAGGACCAGGGGGGTGAAGGGCAGGGGGGCTGTATTTTTATGGGGGGGTTTGG
>JAODKM010000058.1:28858249-28869669 GCA_026780845.1 Petrocephalus sullivani | reverse complement strand
CGCTCCCAGCCCCCTAACCCTACCTCTGCTCCCTCGCCCTCAGCCACGAAGCAGCTGCTTGCTGCCATATGGCTCCTCTGTCTGACAGGATTAGAGCGGCTTCCATTGAACTCATGACGACCTGTCCAGACCCCCCCATCCCCCCCCACCCCTGCCGGAACATTCTTCCGGACCGTCCCGGTGAGCTGCCCTCACCGTCCTTCCCAGAGGGAACTTTTTGGAAGGCGGCCTGAACAAGACAAACTGCTGTAATTTCCCACTCATGTCACTCCCTGGATTCTTGATCACCTCGTATAGCTCACTGGAAGTCTCCACCATTCTCCTCCTAGAGCTGGTAGCCCCCCCCAAGAACCCCCCCCCCCAACGTTCCTCACCGAAATGTGCTGCCGCACGCTCGCTACAACTGCAGGAACAACACTTTCTTTGTTAGTGGGCTGTATTGTCACTGTTTGATATTCATTCAGGGAGTATTGTTTTCGTCTACCCCGCAGATCGTCACGGTAACGCCATCGCCACTCTCACCCGGGTATGGGGAGCTATGAGATGGTCTGAGAGGCGCCTTATGTGACGTTAGTACTCCCCAAGGTTCATTTCAGTTTGCTGCAACATGCAGCCCAGGATCGCAATGTGGGGGGAGCCTATTAGTGATGACAACAGCAGCCCACCCCCCTCACACACACACATGCTTTCACCCTCCTCCCTTGTAATATGGCCCGCTGGGATTCATCTGCACCAAGGAGCAAAACGCATAAAAAGATCCTGCCTGATATACTTGTTTTGTGTATAGCGCACAGTCCTCAACGGCCATGCCAGTGCTCAGAGGTTATCAGATCCCTTCTAAGAAGCTTGCTACGAGCCCCAGGTGGTCTGCTTCCATCCAAACATATAAACCGGGAAGCGCTGATCTCCCACAGAGTTCCCAGTGCCCCGCAGGCAAGAGGAGCTGGGTGCCATTTTAATTAGGGACTGATTTATTCCCCAGGTATCTGCCACAGTCTGGGGGTCCACCTTTTAAGAGCAGTTAAGTACGTGGTGAAACATGTCAGCGCCCATCTGACACGCTTTATGGGCCGGTCGTGCCTGATATCCCAGCTCACCCTTGTTTTGCACGGGTATCAAATATTGCTCGGTAGGTGTGTTGCTGTGAGATTTGCTCGGGGCATATTTTCTGCAAGAAAGCTCACAGAGATGCCGTTTGGTGCTGACTTTTCTGAGCTTAAGGTGGCTTTTTACATACCTGAGGAGTTTCTCTCTGCACACGGGGGACCTTTAAGACTCTCCTTCCTCAACTGGAGTAGTGAGCTGCCCGTGTGAGTGCCGGGCTCTGTATGTCAGCACTGCTCATTAGCTCCCGGAGCTCAGCAGGCTCACTGCTCCTCACTGCAGGGGGGCCTTTGATAATAGAGGAGACGTGAGGGTCAGGTCAGGAGAATCTGAACCTCATATTTCACCCCCAGTGATCTATTATAGAAGCCTTTCTGTACGGTGGACCGCAACAGGCTGCTGTAGTGGCTCTTGGCTGGCTCTGGCCACTAGCAGCTTCATCGCTCTTAACCGCCAGTGTGCTTTTACCTGACAGTCTCCCAGTTACCAGTGGCACCCCCCTGCCAAGACAGTGCACTATACAGTAGCTCAGGTTCAGTTGTGACCTGGTACTTGTGAGGTGTGGCATGTGGTTCTTTGGGCCCAAGGTTCCCATTTGGTTGAAGACCGAGTTTCGCCCTGCTTAGCTAATGCTTGTCTCAGCTGGAGTTGAGCCTGTCACCATGAGCCAGCGAGCATCTTGGGCCGAGTGCTCGAGTGATGTGCCTTTTTACCATCCTGAGGAGTCCTACACCACAGAGGGTTGCCGTGGCATTCCCATAGCTACAGACTCCTCCTTCTAAAGTCTGCTTAGTGGGCTTGTAGTGCAGATCAAAGTGAACACAATGTTCACTCATCTTTTAAAGGCTGGCTAACTCGATGAAGAAACAGGCCATTTCTGAACACTTTGGACAAAAGAAAAAAGAGATGCAGGGTTACCTTTGAGATATTTTAAACCTGCACAAGATAGCTTTTATGCATTTATGGACTCTTGGCTAGAATCCTTTGTCCTTCATTACCTTCCTCATTTGTTGGTAACTAGTGTTAGATTTAAAAATAAATGACTAAATAAATCCAAGGGCAGTTACACAAGCTGTTGGTAGTGCGGTCTTCGGGGGAGCCCATCTGAGAGAGACTTTCCAGTCGGAACGGTGTATTTTACGAACCACCACCACAGTTGACAAGATTGCCGCGTGGCGAAGAAAAAAAAATAACCTTAAGTGCTAGCTTAAAAAAAGTGAGAAAAGCTGCCTTAATGCGGAATTTAAGGAGGATGGTCAGCTGAAGGGAAAATGAATAAATATTAATCTTCATTATACAGACAGTGCTAGATAACTAGATATCCTAAACTCATTAATAACCATCATCTAGTGGCAAAATGGATGTAGATGGTAGTCTCTTCTGATCTTGTTTAAAAACCTGCTGTAGTTCATGCGTGTCTCGGTTCCCCCAGCCTGTGTTACCCTGAAATATTAATCAGAGTGCCTCCTCTGTAAATAGAACAGGTTTCTAGGCCTCACCTGAAAGTCACATTGATGCAGCTACAACTTTAACAGTCATGCGAGGCTTTCCACCAGGAGGTCCCATCGGGCCTCTGCCTCACCCACAGAAGTCCGGGGCCCGACCCAGACAACTCGGGGCTGGCTGAGTCTGGGAGATTTGTGGCAGTATTAATTTTGAAGGGTGTTTCTGGCCTAAGTAATGTTTGTTTGCTGTAGCAGCAAGGGGAACGGTTTTCCCCTGAAGCAAAAACATCAGATAAGTGTCCTTTTCCCATTTAGCTTTATCTGCCCGGACTTGGTAAAACACAAATGAATCTCTTGTTGCTGGCTTCCGGAGTATTCTATAATACAGAGATAAGCGTGCGGCGTCTCTGGTGGTTCAGACAACTGTACCCTGTATGCATGAGGAAAAACAGGACATGGCTGTACAGCCATCTCTACCTCTGGACAGGGTCACAATTTATCCAGCTTCAAGAGCTGGGGGGCGGGGTTATTGCAGCCAAGGCCACAAATGCAGGGTGTGTCGAGGAAGAGGCAGTCATGTTCATTATGGGGATGTGGAGGAAGAGGAGCCTGTATTCATTATGGGGATGTGGAGGAAGAGGAGGCCATGTTCATTATGGGGATGTGGAGGAAGAGGAGGCCATGTTCATTATGGGGATGTGGAGGAGGAGGAGGAGACCATGCTCATTATGGGGATGTGGAGGAAGAGGAGGCCATATTCATTATGGGGATATGGAGGAAGAGGAGGCCATGTTCATTATGGGGATGTGGAGGAAGAGGAGGCCAATTTCATTATGGGGATATGGAGGAAGAGGAGGCCACATTCATTATGGAGTATGGGAGGAAGAACAGATTGTATTCATTACAAGATGGGGAGGAAGAGGAGGTCATGTTCATTATAGTGATGTGGAGGAACAGGAGCTGACTTACATTACAGATTCAGGGATGTGGAGGAAGAGGGGGTCATGCTCATTACAGGTATAGGGATGAGGAAGAAGAGGAGGTCACAATCATAGTTATAAAGATCCCAGTTACATCTGGAGGAATGGTGGGGACCTATTAATATTTGATTAGGATGAGGGAGGCTGTATTTATAGCTACAGGGATGAGGGACTGCAGTTTGTTTTGGCTACAGGGAGCCACTTATTTACACAGGAACAGAGACACCCGCGTCAGAAATGATTAACGAATGGCGACCTGACTTCAAACACATTGTATTTACTGACTGATCTGGCTGAGCCTCATTCAGACCCACAATAACTCAGGTCAGAGATGTGAACTGTATGGGAAACACCGGCATCGGCCCAGCCAAACCAATAAACAGTAATTATGTGAAATTACGATACTTGTGGAGTATCGTCATTTCAGGGGGCCAGTGCAACCTTTATGTTATTTATATTTATATCCTGTGTGTGCGTCTGCATTACAAACGTGTTTCTGACCATATTCTCATTAAAGAATTCTTGTTTTTTTTCCTCTAGCATGTGGGAAATGCCCACTCTGACCTTGTTATAGTGAACCCCTCCCCCTCACACAGTTGTTAACGAGTCACTTATATATATTACTAATATATATTGTTTGGCTTCACTAAGTGGAAGGTGTGGGTGGTAGGGGACAGGAAGGCAGAAGGGGCAGTTAGTCGACACAGAAGTCTTTCAGCCGTTCACAGGGACTCAGGAGACATTTCAGGCTTGGAGAGTTCAGGCAAGAGCATTGCAGATATTATGCTTCATACCCTCCTGCTAAAAATGTGCTGCTTCCTCTTTACTATAAATGCGGTTGCCCCAAATTAGACTGGACCAAAACGGAGTCATAGTCAGTCTGTGCTGTGGGAGTTTTCTCAGATAATTTGGCAGAACGGAGCATGTCTTTCTGGGCTGTGTGATGGTAAAAAGCATCGGAACACAGCCGCGACGCCTGGCGCTCTGAGACGTGTGAAATTCAGGGTGGGGTTGGAGTCACAGGGCTTCCGACCTGATCCAGTGAGTCACCTCGCTGACGCGGGGACAGGGATGCGCTGCCGGCGCTCCGCTTGCTGTTAGCCAGCCCTTTCCCCTAGAAGGTCCTCGGGAGATGAATGTCAGGGGAACGTGACACAGTGCGGTACGCACAGTCTTTGTGCTGAGTCAGGGAATGTCAAATATGACAAAGATGTCAAAGATTGCCCTTGTTCACACTCATCTATAATATAAACCATCTGTATAAGCCAGGAATTTCAGAGGAATCAGTTGAACAAGGAGATTTGATGTCTTAGTGGAGTATTTGTCAAATCTAGCACTCCAAATTCTTAATAATGCTAATTATTAGTTATTGGTCTCTGTGGAGCTCAGTTTGTTTTGCATAGACAGTCCGCTCAATCAGCACGTAATTCGCTTTGCTTGATTGGTTGTGTTTCAAATTCAGCTGTAGCTCCAGACTTTTCTATTGAACTAGAACAGTCTTGGGATTTCATGACCTTCCCAGTCATATACATGTAAAGGATGGTACATGGGGATTGGTGGGACATCAGAGATTCCAGAGGCCAGCATTAATATGGAAGTCATCTGGGAAAGGCAAATTAGTTGGAGCATACTATGCTTACAACATTAAAGAGATGCATGAGGGGACACTGAGTGGATTATTTTAGTTCTGCCCTTTTTGTCCCACGTTGTGAGCCATACCACGGTGTCCAGCGTGCTGGTGCTGTGGCAGCTCATGCCTGGCATTGTCTGGTGGCTGCCTGGGTAGACCTGCTTTGTCCTGGCCTGACTTTGCCCCCTATGACCCAGCAGAGCAGGCCAACCCTCCCTATCCAGCCCCTCTCCCAAACCTTGCACCCAAGTCCCACAATTGTGTACTAATGGAAGCTTATGATGCCATGCTCCAGAAATACCCACAGACAGCTGATGGAGGGGCAGGGTCATGTAACTGGAGAGGCCCGGGAAGAGGGACTGGGGGCCCACACCAGGTCTGCGTGCTCGACTCATAGATATCAGAGCTACAACGGGACTGACAGGGCAAAAAGAAAGTGCTTCATCAGTGCCAGCCGCTCCCAGAGGGGCGTGAAAAGGCTTACGGGGCAGAATGCGACCAGCAGGGGGCCTTAGCCTGGACTGTGGTCGACCTGTACCAGGCAGTCACTTAAACTTATTTTACAGTGACAGGAGGGGACTCAGTGACACCTGTGAAGCAGGAGTGGCAGGGGTCCCCTGATCCCCCAAAAATATGATCAAAACCATTCAAGGAAAACTGTAATACTGTCATGATCTTAAAGTCCTGATCTTAAAGTTTAACTGTCGTTATTTATATTTAGACAGAATAGTGAAGTAAAGGATGTTACCGAAGATGGAGTTTCATTTAGCCGTGTACAATTCCCCCAGACACACCAGGAGGGTGGCAAGAAGAGTCTTTATACAGGTCAACAGGGTGAAACATCCATGCCTGTTTAAGGTAGCCAAGTATGGGCTTAATCTGACAATGCCTCCTCACTGCATCTGGGTTAGGGCTCTATCAGCCAGGGTTACTAGACCTGACTATGCGGTGTCACAAGTTCAGACAGATCTGTGACGGTGTCAGATGCTTGAGTCTTCCTGTGAATCAGACCGGTTGGCCATTCTCAGGGGAATGCCGACCTTGGGTCTTTTTCCAGGTGGTCTGTTGAGTCACTGGATCTTATAATGAAACAAACTTTCTCCTCTTCCCTGTGGTTACATTGTAATACTTGTACTTGCAGCATGCATGGTCCTTCACATCGGACCAAGTCTATAAGTGTTTTGTTCGTAGAAAATGAATTGCAGCAGAAGAACAGAAGAATGCTGAGCTCCTACTGTCTCTACTCCAGCTCTGCCTCGTCCTGAGCACCTGTTTTTGGTCATTAGTTAAATCCAGATGTGTGCAACCTAAGACTTGTCTGACAACATTTGTTGCAATTTGTCGTACATCCTCCCGTGCTGTTTTCTAAATAAATCCAGGCTTTGTGGTCCATTTAGCTCTTAAGTGGAGCTCAGGTCCTGCACAAGGTCACCTTCTGTCCAATTTCACATAGAGGGTGCCCTTTCCCGAGGACCGCAGAACCTCCATTATCGATCGGAATGTTCCCGCCTGATCCGCTATCACGGCCATTTTGAGCCGACACAGATACTGCTGTGGTTAGAGAGTGCGGACCCTCCCCTGCAGGGCGCTCAGAATATGCAGCACACTGTTGCACTTGAGGTTTGGCCTTTCTGCTGCGCCAGACTTAAGCCAGAAAACTCTTTCCATCCCACCGATGCTGTTTTATATAGTTATCTCCATGCAGAGGTATATAGATAGTCACAAGTGGGCCGTCTCCATGGATGCCGATGCATGGCAGAGTAGCATGACACGTCCATAACGGTTAATTTGCCAAGCTGCTTAACATGTAGCACGCTGACCATTTAGCTATAAACTCGAAAAAGTGTTATTACTGGTTTTTTAGTGCACCCAAGAGGGGCTAAAGTGTGGGAGCGTTTTATACCCTCCGGAGTCCTTATGGATATTTACACCTGCAATCAGAACGTGTTTGCCGCTTCCCAGGTGGTGTCTTGTTCATTGTCATACAGACCCATAGCAAAGCCAGGGTATCATTCCATAGTTACTCCCGTTGAGTCAACTTCCTATTGTCCTAGTCTTTTTTCTAAATTTCCTTAATGTCTATCTGATCACTGAGCAGTATCTATCAACAAGTGTGGAAGGAGTGTTTCCAGGTGGTTTTTTATGACATACATTCATGCCCTCTGAAGATGAAATACACTTAAAACATAAAAGCACAAGGCACGCACACACACACACACACACACACATATATATATATACACTGTGTATATATATATATATATTTGCATGTATTTTTTCATTCTTTGCTTTCTTTGGAGTTTAGGTTATGGTCTCAGTACAGGAATTAATTTCAGCATTCATTAATTAAGTGACATGGTGTGGAACTACACTTGTCTCCTTGTTAGGCTGAATATTTTTTCCAAGGTCCTCTCCCCAGACTCAAACCAGCAACCATTTCGCCAGTAACTCGTTCACTGGCTGGTATTATTAAATCAGGCCGGCAATCAGCCCTCTGTGGTTCACCACATTTATTTTTTGACACAGTGTGTAAGAATCTAATTACCTACCATGCGGTCCTTATTCAAGTCACCCCTCAAACAAATGTGTGTGTGTGTGTGGGGGGGGGGCTTGAAATGAACTTAAACATCTGACAGAACTCATGATCTCATACAAGCATACTTTATTTGAGGACACTTGTGTAGCAGTAATTAGCTACATGTGGTTTGCTGGACTGGGCTGATCTCTCTCTGTGTCTGGTGGTTCATGCTTGTGGCCTTTGTCTGGGGTGGATGTGTGTCTGCCATTCTGTAGGTCAGATATCTTCCTCTGCGGTTTGTCTGAAGATGGAAGACTCTGTCCTTAATGCAAAGGCCACATTGGTTCAGCTAGAGTAATTAACCAGCTTCTGGTTTGCGTTCTTGAGTACAGAAAATCTGCAAATAGCTCTTAGCACAGAGGTAGGGAAGACATGAGGTGAATAATCAGTTTGTCTCATTTTTGATGTTCTGTGGTTGGGGGTGTCCGGCACTGAGCCCCCAAGGGAGGGCTGGAGGCAGGAAGCAGTGTACCAGCGTCTCCCATCAGCCCCACAACTGCTAACACCTTGATGTCCCACATCCGCCACTCTTCGTTTGTCTCCCTGCAAGAGTTCTGCTTTGATTGAGTCCTCCCTGCTGTTTTCTGCAAAGTGGCCAAAACCCCCCGCAGCCAACAGGTGGCGCCCTTTCAGGGGGATGTGCCTGGCTGCGGCCATTACCTCACCAAGGTGGTTGGGATGCGCAGGCATGCAGAAATGTACGCCATCTGTAAAGGACATGACCAGCGAAGGGCCCTGCCTCTGAGAACCTCAGAGCAGAAGTCGTGCGCACATTCTTCTCTGCACCAATGACCTTGCGCTAGCATGCTTTATTAAATCGCTTTTTGATTGACTGTTTATTTCAGACTATTTCAAAACATTCCCATAATTAAGCAGCTATGCAGGACTGGAATATGATGTACAGTCGCACTGGGTTTTTTCGACAGAAGGAGAATGGTTTGATGACTTTCTTAATGGCTTCATTTGGAGATCAATCTGAAGTTTTACCGGGCCAGGAAATCATCTCTCGCAGATGTTACTCTCGATTTAGACCCAGAGGGTCTCTATAGGCTGGGAGTTGGCTGTGAGCTTGGGTTTGGAGTGGTGTAGGGTGATGGATTCTTCTTGCATGCGGTGGATTCTCCTGTCATATAAACATGCATCATGTACGTAAATGGTAAACACTGCAATAAAGCAAAGGCCCACTGGGACCGCTTTGACACAATGTTGACTTCTCTGTACCACACTGTCTGTGTTCATTGCTGAAGCTTGATAGATTTGGTTAAACAATTTTATCCTCAATATGATGGACTGAGGCCCAGTGGATCAAGGTCCTGTGGAATAATTTGGATGGTCAAAGTTGTCACTTTATCATTTTATTGTTTGTGTTATCATCAAGCCTGCACCCTGGGGCCCATATTGCAACCACATGAATTCTCGAGGTGGCCCCACTCCAGTGGACCTCCGTGGTGGTTGTGATGAATAGTGGGCACTCATCAGGCATGCTTCAAAAATTTTGGGCCACAGTGTGATGCCAGCCTCCTCCAGGCCTGTCCAATACTCACTTAGTACCTGTGGAGTTTCTGTTCATGCCTGCCACAGTTAGATTTGCCATGATAATAAAGATGTCTTTCTTTAACCTGGAGGTCCACTGGTCTCTAGGTCACTCATTATTTTTTTCGAAGTAGCCTCTGAACCTCAGGATGAGTGACTCTCTAACAACGCTCTTCCTGGCCTGAGTTCTTCCAGGATGTGGGGGACGGGGAATATCACAGAATATGGCCTTGTGACATTTTTAGACTTGCATTCGCTAATCTGCTTCAGATTGTAGTTGATGACCTTTCTTAACAACCTGAGAGCGGTTATTTAAAGGTTTTCACAGTCTGCATAATGGTCTCATTCAAGTTCCTGACGCTCTTTCTTAAGTCGCCTTAACGCCCGCTCGTCACTTTCTTGGAAACTAGTGAATGAACAGATTCACTGGCTGGGAGATCTTAAGGAGGGGCTGCCAAACTGAATTTACCTCCCTTTTCGATCGGCACGCAGGGTGTGTGTGGCGGTCCTGATACGGGGCCCCCCTGCTCCTCATCAATTTGTCAGAGCGGCAGAGGCTCAGCATGGGGAGATTGGAGGGTATCGATTCATCCGGCACTGCATCTCACACTCTGCTGGGCCGCTGTACTGGCTGCGCTTTGCGAGACAAACCCCCCTCCCCCAGCCCACTTTCTCAAACTGGACCGGGAGTCGCTCAAGCCCATCATTTACACAATAAGTCATCTCGCCTTCTGTCACTTCCCGGACGGGTCTGATCTTGCGGAGACTGAGGAAATGCAGCTGAGATGCGACAGAGATCCGCTAGGCTGCTGCTAACATGAACACGCACGTCATCGCCCCATGTGTCACTGTGACTGCAATGTGGAACACACTTCATGTACATATACACAGTGTACACCCAGTACTGCACAACTCTCTTAGGCAAAGAAAATTATGTTTAAATGATCTTCGTGTTAAACTATTGTATGATGTCTGTAAAAGTGTAATCTTAGCCATTTCACAAACTGGTCCTACTTACTCTTGATCAACTAATTAACTGTTAACTGTTGTTAAATTACACCTACTATCCAGATAAATTGGTTGAAACATTCTCTTTGACTGCCTTAGACAAAGTGCTGTATATGTGAGTGTGTGTGTGTGTGTTTTATAGCTGTTTTTTCCCATAATCCTTTGTCATATACGGCATTCTGTTAACACACCTTGTAGTGCAAGTTACTCCATCACCGGATAGGCAGCGCGCGGCCCGGCCACTCTGCAGTGTCTGCTGTTTAAAGTGAACTGTGACAGCCGGGGGGGGGGGATGTACTTACAAGTCTGGCCCCAGGCGAGCCGTCTGGTGAGTTAGGTAGGGGCCCAGCTGAAGCGGCAGGCCCACGCGCCGGGTGCTGGAAGCCCTGGTGATCCCACAGCTCGCACTCAGTAATAAACCGCTGAGAGCGAGTTTTATTGACCCGTTAAATGGGATGAAAGAGACTGGCTGAGCTGACGTCATTAATGTTTTTCAACGTTTCTTTTAGTTACACCGTCAATGACATGCCCTCGGGTAGCTATAACAGTACCTTTGGTTCTTGCAGGTTTATGAGCTTACACTCTTCTCATGTCTGTTGACATGGTCTGGCATTGAATATATACGGAAGGTCTTTAATGGATGCTGGTTTTGGGTGAAGTATGTTTAGTCTGTCCAGGGTCTTCAAGGGTCTTCAAGCAGCAGTCTTCAAGGGTCTTCAACCAATAGAAGGCCACTTCATCAAGGAGTGGAGATTAGCTAATTGCTCAATTTTGATTTTCTTAAAGAGCATAATTGGTTAAGTAGAAGCTTCACTACCAGCCCAGCAGTTGATTGGCTGCAGTGTCTTCTTTCCTCAGTCTTTTTGACCCTCTTTGGAGCAGAAGGGAAGAGCCAGCTCTCTCTGACTTCCCCTTGGTCATTAAGGGTGGAGATGAGCGTGCCCTATATGTCAATGTAACCAAAGTGTCCCATTTGCCGAGCTCAGGTTGGTTGTGAATTACAGAAATGAGGTTAGAAGGGGCCATTAGCAGCAGATGTCGTAAGGCTGCTTGCACAGTTTACATTAATGAGCACTGATAAATAAGCCGGAGAGCAATCTGTGGATTAACTAGCTGTGAAATGTTATATTCCCCCCACCCCC